>CATIWF010045483.1:0-18856 GCA_949630135.1 Balakata baccata
AAGAAAATGACATAAGCATAAGCAAATGAAATGTTTACATGAATTAATATGATTTATATTCATATGATATTGATAAATAGAATGACATGCAAAATGTGTATGAATGACAATTACTACTTGTAATTGTGACTGACTTAGTACTTTAGAAAGCTTTTGATAATTATTCTCATTGAGTTGCAACTCATCAAATTGCTTCATCTTTCAGGCAGAGAAGAGTAATTAGCTCAATTTGGAGGTGCGTACCATATAGAGGACATGGATCACAGGTCACCGGCCGAGCCTCACCAATCTCTCTCCTTGCATTGCACATATGTATAGGAACATGACATTTGTAATTTGGGTTGTCTCCGCATTTGTATAAATTAGTAAATATGTAATAGTGTGTAAATGTGTATTTAGCTTTAACCTTTGTAACTGAAATAATTGAACATAGTGTCTGAATTGTTAACATATGTGATATATTAGGTTTATAATCAGGATGTGATGCTTAGCTGAGCTGTCAAATGTTGCAAAGTGATAATGTTATATAATTCAAAAAAAAAATTTATCTCTCATTATAAACAGGACTATGTCCTATTCTATGCTATATACGACAACATGATATAAATATAAGTGATATCCATAGGTATAAGGTGTTACAAAAACACATGCTTATATTAATAAAAAAAAAAACTCTTTATAAAATCTATTTTTATACATAATACATACATAATACAAACGAATTATATAATATATATATATATTATAAATAGTATAAAAATTATATTAAATATTTCAACCAATATAATAAATACGTCTATCCTTATAATCTAATATTCAATTACTATATATATATATACATACATGTTAAATAATTTAATACACATAAGTTTTGGATTAAGAGGTATAACCTATCATTTGGCTAAAAAACAAAAGTATAATAGAAACAAAAATCATAATCTACTATTTTATAAGTTCATAGTTCTACTTTTTTTTTTTTTGAGTATACTATAATTTAGTTTTTTTTGTCAAATAATACACTTTACCGAAAAAAGATTATTAATCAAAAATAGCTTAAATTTATGGTTAAACTATATTATAATCTAATTTTGAGTTACTAAACACACCCATTATCACTAAAAGAAAAAGGATCTACGATGATGCTAATTTAGTGACGTTTTTAATAAATATTGTTAAAATAAGTGGTTTTATGACACTTTTTAAAGATATGTCATTAACATAAAAGTCAAATGACATTTTTTTTATAAAGTGTATCTAAATTATAAAAATTAGTGACGCTTATATAAAAATGTCAATATTTTTTATAATTTATTGATACTTTTATAAAAGCGTCATTATTATTATAAAATTAGTGACACTTTTTTACAAGAGCCACTATAAATTACTAACACTTTTATTATGTGATATTAAAATGACAATATTTTGAGAAAAATGTCATAAAATTTATGGAGCTTTTCAATAAAAGTGTCATAAAATCTAGGACTATAATTTAATGGCATTATTAAAAGTGTCTTAATAATATGAACTTAATAACTTTTTTTAAGTGCATGTAAGTTATTAAAATTAGTGACACTTACACAATGTCAACAATTTAATGATATTTTTTTTATAACTGTCACTTTTTTAAAAAAAATTTATAATGCTTACACTAAAATGTCAATAATGTAATAATACTTTTATACAAGTGTCGCTTTTTAAAGGAAAAATTAGTTACTCTTTTTAATAAGAGTTGTAATCTTTGTATATTATATGTAGGGAAATTTTTTAAATTAATATTATATTTGACGACTTTTTTTTTGAAGAGATTATATTTGACAACTTTTTATATATATATATATATATATATGCGTTAATTGCTAAATCAATAGCTAAATATTGTCCAATAAATTTTTTTTAAAAGAAATTGTTGTTAATATTGAAATGTCGTATCTTATATAAAAGTATGATAGAAATCTAAAAAATGACTCATTAATAACTAATATTGTTTAAATTCACGAATGACAAAATAATATAATGGATGTTGCATGTTTAAATATAAACGGTGATTAATGCCCAAAAGAAGACACAAAATCATCAACCTTTGTAAAACCCTTCTAAACCCCACCACTCCACACTCTATGAGTTTAATTTTACCAAAAATCATTATACTTTTAATAATTTATATAAAAATTACTTTTTTATTTTTTTATAAAAATTACTAAATTTTTTTTATAAAAATTGTTTTTAATAATTCCATTACCGAATTGCTAATATAGATAATGACATGATACTACAATTTTTTAAATTTATTAACGTAACATCTGTATGGATAAGGACGTGACATTATATATTAGCATTTTGATATCACACCATCAACAATCTGGCGAGAAAATTGTTCTAAATTATTATTATGGAAAAAAAAAATTAAAAGAAGTAATTTTTAGCTATGAAAAAGTATTATGAAAATCCGTGAAACTAACCCTCTTCTTCCCTTCTCTGATTTCCCAATCCCACGCACTTCTCTTCCGTCTTGGCTTTCTTTCCCTTTTCTATTTTCCTGTTTTCTGATCTTCTCCCTCTGATTGAAAGTTATTAAATTCTCGTCTTCTTTTTCTTTCTCTTACTTGTTTCTTCCTTCAAATTACCAACCTCCAACTCGCTAATTCTTTAGTCTCATCCGTACTGTATCGTCATGTGCCCGTGTCTGTATTTCTCTCGTCTATGTCTTGATCAAAGTACACATTCATGCCTTCAACTTTTAGCTTGTTTGATGCTGGTTATTGCGGCTGTTTCATGGGTTTAAAGCTAAGGTTCTGAATTTATCTATCCGGCATTTTGTTATCAGGTATTTTCTTTCTTATTGAGCAACTGTTTTGATGCATGTTTCTTGTGGTTTTAAGTAATACCCATTACTTTTTGCCCTTTACTTGACTATTTCAATGTCTAGTTTAAGAAATTTTGTCTTTTTTCAAATTGTTTTTGTTATCATTGGGGTGTATACCCTACTGCATTCACAGCTTTTTATATATTAATTATTATACCACAATGGATACATGTATATTTTAAATTCATAATAAATAAATATTCAAGTTGTTGATTATATTATGAATGCAGTAGTTGAATATACTATAAAATATATGACATTTTGATTATCTACAGAGAATTTATTATCAAGTTGTTGATAATAATGAGATAAATATTTCTGGTAAAAGATAATTTTAAAAATGTTCATAACTGGTATAGGACAATGAATTGGGCATTCATTGAACATCTAGGTTATCACAAGATTTATTTTGAGTAGAAATCTCATTGTCCATGATATAATGATATATAAATAAATCAGTGGGTTCTTAAAGAGTTAAAGATACCGAACAGTGACGCTTGATTATAACTGCACAGATAGTGCTATATGTCAACAGTTATTATTTTGATCATAATATATAAGTCTTTTGTAACTCGAAGTCCTTTGACTTGAGGTGTCAAGACTGTCCTTTTATGGGTAGCTATGGAGGTGTTCTTGCCTTGTACTGGACTATCCGCGCTTGGTAATCTGGCTCGTAATCACCACAGTTAGTCATGTAGTGAGACATGAGATTACCAATAGTATGACTCGTTACCCTGTAACATCAGGGTAAGATCCTAATGGAGTTGATATTTTGGTTCTGATAAAATAAATTAATAACCAGAAGAAATATGACTTATTCAATATAAGATTGAATTATTAATTAGATTAATAATTATAAGTCTTATTTTAATCAGAACACAAATTATCACTCATTAGCATATTGACCAATAGGGTTTGACATGCTGTGACCCTAATCAATATTGGGATCATAACGAGAGAACTTAATAATTATGATTTAGAGGTTAAAATAATAGTGGAGATTTTATCGGTAATTAAAAGGAGAATTCCGGAAGGATATTTAATATATCCTGGAATACGAGGAATTCTGAAATTGTGTCCGATATAATATTAATAAGTTAATATTATATTTCCGTTTCTATAAAATTATTGACCTTATAAGTCACATCCAAAATACATTATTAGTATAGTCCATATAAAGATGTGGGAAGTGATTTAATTGAGAATTAAATTAGAAATGATCACTTATATTTTTGAGTTAAAATTAATGTTGACTAATTTTAACTATTTCTCCTATTTATAATTTTAATTAAAGTGTTAATTAAAATCATAATAATTTGATTAAATTGTTAATTAAATTAACCATAATAGTATATTAAATTAATTACCATGGTTAAGAGAATAGAAAAGAAGATTGATTCTATGATTAATGATAATAGTTAGAAAATGAGCTATGCAATTATTGCACCATCATTGCATCACAAATCAAAATTAAAAAAAAAGAAGTCAAAAGTAAAAAAAAAAAAATGAAAAGTCAGAAAAATATCAAACACGGCCAACCACCAATCAATCCTTCAGAAGGATTAATCATATGGGGTGGAAAGGGATTAAGGAACTAGTTGGTTCCTGAGGTTTCGGGTGAGAAAATTTTGTTTTCTCTCAAAATATTTCTCTTTGATTCAAAGGAGAAATTTAGTGATCATACATCTGGGACTAGTAAAATGAGTTTTATCAACGCAACTAAAGTTTTTTGTCTTTTTGCTTGGTTTGCAACTTGGTGAACTTAATAATAAAAGGTTTGTCTTAATCCTTTTATTTTCTATTTTGTTCTTTAAATTATGGGATGATCTTGGCAAAATGGATTTTATTCATAAAAGTTAACAAAATATGTTTTTGATAAAAATTATGGATAAATGCTCAAAGTTAATATGATGATCTTGGCAAAATGAATTTTATTCATAAAAGTTAACAAAATATATTTTGATAAAAGTTATGGATAAATGCTTAAGGTTAACATGAAAAGTATGTTTTCATGTCATACAATATTTGATTGTATGTTTCGGTAAAATTAAAATTTTTTGAAATCTATAATTTTGACAAAAACATAGAACTCCCCTCAATTCAAATAAAAATAATGTTTCCGCTGCCATCCAACATATACATCTCTGCCTATAAATTTTTTCAACTAGCCGCTAAATCATGAAAATTCGAGATGTAGCAGGCATGAAAATTCAACCAGTGCTCATTTAGTATTTGATATGTGCTCTTTAAGATGCTTATTCAGTATTCGACAAGAAATTCCATATTGCTTGTTGTAGTAGTTTCATTTAATTGATTTATTCTCATTGGTTAATATAAATATAACATGCATGCATGTCAATAAATGATTGAATTAGTTTATAAATGATTGAATTAGTTTATAAATGATATGGTAGACAGAATGTACTTAAAAATTTCTCCTAATTAAAATGCTTATTTATTATGACTAGTTTTTCATTAACATGTTTTGCATGTGGTTATTAAATATTGAACTCATCATTAATTGATATTTGATTTTATATATTTTTTTTGTTACTCATATATTAGATATTAGACTCGATATTAATCATTATTTTGGTAGTATTTTATTTTTAATGAATTATATAATATTATGATATTTTATTCCTAATAAATTTTAAAAGTATATATTTATCTCAAATTTCATATTATTTTATAGTAAATAAGGAGTTCATGCTTATCTCAAATTTAATATTATTTTATTGTAATTATTAATTTATTCATTATTAAGAGTCATATAAAATAGATGTAATAAATACTTAATGGTTATTTTATCTATTCATCCAAATTAATAATTTATCCATTACTAAGAGTCATATTCATTATTAAAAGTCATATATAAAATAGAGATAGTAATTACTTTACGATAATTTTGATTGTCCCACTTTTATATATAATATGATTATGATATTATTATTTATTTATATATAATAGAGATACTATTATTTATTTATTCTATCCAAATAATATAAAAATTCTTTCTCACTATATAGAAATATTTGGAATTATTATTGGAATAATATATTTATATTTTTTTTATTAAACTCTCAAAAAATTAATAAAAAGCCCTTATTAGGAACAAAAATAATAAACATATGATAATATGCTATCGTTATTTTTTTACTGTGTCTTCCTAATATTTTTTCATTAAATTATTTTTTTTTTTACTTTTTAATATTATTTCTCTGATTTTTTTTATATATAAAACATAGTTACGTAGTTCTAATAAAATTAGACTTCTAATTTATGAATTATTAATATTATTCACTAATAAATTAATTTATTAAATAATAAAATTAATCCAATTAACTAATACAATAAAATTGACTTTTTAATAAATTTGTATGTCTCCCATATTTCCACTTTTATATATATTATGATTATAATTATAATTATGATGATTAGTCCCTTCCTTGCTAATACATAACTTTTTTTTGGTATTTTTTTAATAGATAAATTATTTTTCTTTAATTTATAATTTTTTATAAACTATTTTATAATTTATTTTCTTAATTAATTTATTCCCGTACAAATCAAAAGGAAAATGAAAGTTAAAAAAATAAAATTCAGAAAATAAAAAAAATATTAATCAATAGTCCTAATAGAATTATAAGTAATGTATTATTAATACTATTCACTAATAAATTAAATTCTTAAATGACTAAATTAATCTAATTAACTAATACAATAAAATTAATTTTTTGATAAATCTGCATGTTCTCATTGTCACTTTTATATATAGTATGATATGATATGATATATGCTCTACACATTTCAGCACTTTTTTCATGCACAATGAACTTCATCCCCATGTTTTCTGCTGTTGGCCTAAATTCAAATAACATATTAGCAGGTCCATGTGCTTGAGTGTTGATGCCACCATGTAATCTATGTATAAATTAAATAGGAAGTACGATCATCAGTTAGAAAGACTAATTTCGGATTCTTATACTGTTTTTGAATTCCAGCGTGTATGTGGGAAATAGTAAAAGCTTCAATAAGAAAAGACGTCACCAATGCCATATTCTTCATAGCTTATTATTATTATTATTATTATTATTATTATTATTTTTTATGTCAATTTGAATGTCATCAAATAGTTTATTCTTTAGTTGTATGTCGCAAAAAATAATATGACTATAGTTCCACTATTAAAATACAAAAGTAGTTTATTATTATTATTATTATTATTATTATTATTATTATTATTATTATTATTATCTTACTAGGTTAATAGTGTTATGATCTAATATTTGAATAAAATCACAAAGGAAGGTAGAAATAATTTGATGTTTGTATTCCATATAGTATCATTAGTACATAAATTGGTCTTTTGTATTTATTTTTTTTGGGTAAAATTCGTTTGTCAACGAACAAACATATAAGAATGAGATACATTTGATGGATGGACCAGATGCGTTTATTAAAAACAATCGCATCAGATATGGTCAAAGACGTTGTTTGATCAAGTCATATGTGATTATTTTTCTCAAAACAGTCGTATATGAGGTGTTCAGATACTACAGTTTTGACTCAAACAATCGCATCTTAGTCGCTCAGATACGTTTGTTTTGAAGTAGAACAGACTTATTGGTTTTTATATATATATATATATATATATTATTTTTTACATACTCGTAACCTATAATTACAAACCACCTATAGCTGCATCAAATATATAATATTTTACACTTCAACTCAAGCCATTATAGACTTTCCAACATCCAAATTAAACTACAAGTATTCTTCAACTACAACTTCAATACATAATCTATTATAAGTTTTTCAACAACTTAAACTCACAAGCATTCTAAACAATTCATCAAATAACTCAAAGTCAACAATACAAATTCAAAAATAACACTCATTACATACATGACACAATGAAATAATTAAACTTGCATTAAAAAAATTATAATGCAATACATATTCCAATCTACAAACACTTCAAAAAAATTGCATTTAGAATTTTATATACACTCACGTGCAAAATAGTTGCACCATATTTCCCAAACTTCATCAACTTGTACTTGAGTATATGGTTCGTTTTCAAAAGTTGTCTACAAAACAAATTAAATACAAAATAAAAAATATTATAAGAATTATAATAGCTAGCAAGCTATAATTGTAATAAATTGCATACAAGTATCATAAATAATATTACCTTAAGTAATAACATATATGTGTTATGGTGAGTTACTATATTGTACATATATCTTATTATATAATAATTACATTCAACACCTCCAGGTTGTCTTAGCCATTTATAAAAAAGTACAGAAAAAACAATTAAAAAAATTGATATGGGTACTAGAAGTGCAAGATAAAATTCAAATTTAACTAGTATGCAGAAACAATAAAATTCTTACATTGAAGAATTTCCAATTTAAGGTCCCAACATTAATACGGTATAATCTATATATCTTGAAAGATAATTTTATATTAAAACATAGAGTTAATATAACAAAAGATTAGAATAAGATATTAGCGTAAGTATGATAACTTATATATTAATTATAGGTTCTCTAATATGTAGTGGTCTACTAGAGTTATTGAGAGGATCTATAAAATATGCCTCACTCTGTGCACAATTAAAAACAATCAACATCCACTGTTGATTGTAGATATAGAAAATAATGTTAAATTAATAAAAATATCATCATAATATGTAATGCAAACATGATTAAATACAAAAGTTATCTTTTAAATATATGATAGTAAAATGAAATTCTTATCTATTTCTGCCTTTAGAGCATCTACCATATAATTCTGCAAAAATTTCTTCTCCTTCATACATAGCCTATTTAAATAACTTGGACAGAGAAAACCAATCGGTGCAGATGATTAGTTGCACACTCTATAAAGGCACATGCATGAATGAATCACAAAACTAACATAAGTTCAAACTACCTTAGAATATAGCAGTTCAATATTTGCAATTTTAACTATATACACTATAATCACTTATAGCATAAAAATTTTCAGGACCAAGACATCAAGTCATTGCATGGAAAGGAGTTGAGAGATGTCTTCTCATCCGACAAAGGCTTCATTGTCAGTCATTTGTGGGTACCAAAATAACTCTGGGCAAGAGCAATCTAGAACATGTACCCGTCATCTAGCTTGTAAACGAAGTCATGCAAGCTGAGTATGTGACCACTCAAACTTGATAAAATTCTCTCTTCAACTAAAGGCTTGGAGCTGATTTTTCTTTTTCTTTTTTGGTTAAAACTGCTACTTGATCTAGTTATGCCATCTTTGAAGGTTAAGTTATATTTTTCTATGGATTAATAGTATACTATTACGATGTATTATGACATTAATGAAATAAAGTGGTGATTATTAAAGAATTAGGGAGTGAGATAGAGAAATATTAATTGATACATCTCCAAGGATGACAAGATGTCATGGCCATTAAACAAAACTTCCATGTGCTTATCCCACAGTAAGGAACTCACTTAAAGACACAAGAAGTGGTTCTAATTCATACTTAGAAAATGGGAGATCCACAGACACCTTCAAGTGATTCGAGGCCATAGGAATGCTGTGTAGCAATGCACCTGGTGTGCTTGAATGAATCATGCCCCTCACCACTATGACCATCTGCCCCTGCTAGTTAATGCAGGGTGGCATGGTCTAGATATTTGTATAATCATCAAAAACCAACATTAGTTACTCTTAAGTCTTAAACTAACTGTAAATATGGTGTATGTATAAATGGAAATGAACGTGCGTGTAAATGGAAATGATTAAAATTCATAACTTTTACCTGTTTATCTCCTATTGGAAATGATGTGTCAATAGAGTAGCAGCTGCTGGGCATATGGCGACCATGTGAAGAACCCTCCTTTACCTCCATCTCATATACAAAATTGAGAGGACATGCTGTTAGTCCCCTATTGCATCATCAATATGGCCTTAAATTTAGCCATCTGCTGTGTAAATTTAGCTTGTAATTGAGAGCTTACTTGAGAAGTCACTTCGTTCCTTAATGCAACCATTTCTTCTACTAAGATGGAGGTAGATTGTTTCTTCTTGCCTTATTTACCGAAAAAACTAGAGATAGTGTCCCTACTGCTTATACCATGAACAGAGCATGCTCGAATTTGCGAACTACACGAGTTAATATGTCATCTTGCCCCTTTGATATCCCTTGATTTACTTCTCCCGTAATGACTCCTGTTAAATATATAAAAGCATCAAAAACTAATCCCATCTTAATAAAAGTATTTGCTATTTAGATTTGCTTAACAATTTATACATACTATTTTTTATGCCACATCTCTCGTCTCTTTGATTAGAATCACATAATTTCCTTGATATGTCTTTTTTGTTCTAGCTTGGACCAAATCAAGACTCCAATCATATTATGAAGTGGCATTGGAGTGCATTATTGCCGAGGAGGAGAAAAAAGCATTGGGATCTTCAATAATCCATTCGGGCCTTTTACCGGCATAGCCTTTGCAACCCAAGTAATGAGGATGGGCATCTTTCTCTTTTTAGCTTTAGCTGTGACCCTAATTTATTGTTAACAAAAACATAAAATATAAAGCCATCAATATTACAGATTACATAAAACATAATAAAATGTACTAATTTGAATAAAACAATTAAATAAGATAGAACAACTTGTACATTTAATAATTTGAAATCATTATTACTAATTTGCATAAAACATAATAAGATGTGCTTGCAAAAAGTTGTATCTCAAATGATTCATCTTGATGTACTCTTTTGAATTCTTCCCAATCCTCAGTAGATAAATTGTCATATTTTCCTAATGGGGAGCATTGCTAGGGATTACCAACCATCATTATGTATTTTTTTACAAGACGATATTTGAAATCTTTCCACCGCCTCTTCGCATTTTTCAAAATTTTCTTCTTTATTTCCAAAGTGTCTTGCACAATGAATGCTTTTTGCAAACCAGCATTTTAAATTCATTAGTCTCATTTACATTTTAAAGTCATTAGTCTCATTTACATATTACATAATGGATGAATGCTTCATTTTGATGTGCTATTTTGAAATTTTACCTTGATATCCTTCCATATCACATCTTTAAGGCCCTTATCAACTTTGCTCCATATTGGCTGTATGATCTTGACTTTTGAACTTGCCACAAGTCCAAGATATGATTTGATTGTACTCGCATTTTGCCCAATTGGGTTTGCATCCCCATCTAACTCTATGGTCAATTTTTCTTAAGCAATTTTTTACATTTTGCACTTCCTCTTGATTGTGGGCTGAAAGTCGTCACCTAAAGACATGATATCGTCCAATACAAGTATAATAAAGGAACATGATATTATAACACAATCTAAAAGTAATTTAATTGAATCAATTAACTTATCAATTTATTTAAAAGTAATTTATTAGAATCAATTTATTTAAATCAATTAACTTATCATTACAATACCATTTGAAAGCAATTTATTTGAATCAATTTGAATGAGAAATAAGTAGAGTATTTAACTTATCATTATAAACCGCATTTGACCATGCTACAAATAAATAAACATACCATAAACAAATTCGAATCAATTATTTGGGATTTTCTATCCATAAGCCTATGGCATGATCAGCTTGCATGTAATTTGTATCTAATATATCATAATCAATTGGCATAGGTAGCCCAATAGAAAACGGAGGAGTCTCATTGAACTAATCATACTCTACCTCATCTAATACATCATCAATACCCACAATGCGCCTTTTACCTTGAAGAACAATGGACCACTTGCTATCACTTGGGTCAACAATGTAGAATACTTGTTTAGCATGTGAAGTGAGAATGAATGGATCATGTTGATAACCTAATCGACTAAAATTGACTAATGTGAAACCTTGCCCATCCACTCGAACACCGTGTCTTTTTCAACCCATTCACACAGGAAGAGAGAAATACTGAATTTCTTATAGTCTAGTTCCCAAATGTCTTCAACTATACTATAATATGACATCGTAGCATCGATTGGACTGGTATCTTTAAGACTAGCAAATTCTCTTAATGAAGTTATCAAAGTAATTCCACTATTTTGGATTGTTCTTTTGTTATCTTGACATTTAGTGTAAAATGTATATATGTTGATGTCATACCCTTCATAAGACCGTAAGCACAACCCAGGGTCGTATGCTAACCATTTTATAGTATCAGTTATTTCATCTAGTACTTCTGACAACTGACGCATCATGCAGTCTTTAAACTATCCAATAAAAGAATAGTTGTGCTCATTTGTTAGCCATATTTCACCTTTTGAAGGATTCAGACGCCTTAAAATGGCCATATACTCTTCTAAGTATGGATGAGCCTCAATTAGGTGGTGCCATGGTTGTAAAAACCGGCCCGACCCGACCGGTTCAACAGAAAAAATCAGGAACCGGCCCTTAGGCCGGGCGGTTTTACTCTCAAAACCGGGGGGGGGGGGGGGAGGGGGGGGGAACAACCTAGTGGAAAAATCGGTGATCCGACCGGTTCAATTGGAAAAATCGGTTTTGACCAGTTTTTTTAATTTTTTGCAAAAAAATTTAATTATTAAATTTGGTCTAATCTAGCTAATTTAACCGCTTCAACCAATAAATTTACCCCAAAACTAGATGAGTTAACTATAAACTAATCAAATTGGTCAAAATAAACATGTTTTAAACAATTAACCCACCCTTATTTATAAAATGATATGTTATCTTCATTCTTACTTTTTTTTTATGTGGGATTGTTCACTCATTTTTACGTTTTTTTTTTCTTCTTTTTTATATTATTTTTCTTTTACAATTTGAAAATATTGGCCGATTGTATTTTCAAGTTATAAATTATTTTTATATTTAATAATTAATTAAATGTTTAGTTACACAAATATATGAAATATGATTTTTAAAAAAAATAAAAAAGAGAATATTAGACATGTTATATTATTCTTGTACACAAGAAAAGATCTCCAACAACTTATTCTCTATTTTTATTATGTATGAGACATATTATATTTTATTATATATGAGACATGTTATATTTTACGAAAATACTACGTATGGTTCGATCTTAAATCCATGACCCGCTAGCTTTCCTGGTTCATTGACCGAGCCCATTTTTACAACCTTAGGTGGTGCAACACAAGTAGGAGTGCTTTGTCATGCATTTAAGCACCAGGCAATATGACGTTAAATTCAATCATTCCTTGACCTCCGAGCTTCTCTTGTGACGAGACTTAGGAATTCCAATTGGTTCAACACTTACTAAGTAGTCAGTGCAAAATTCAATAACCTCCTCAACTGAGTAACCGTGATGCCCCGCCTATATAATAAGACTAGGCCCATTATATAACACTATAATAGGAACAATCCCATTACAAAGGCAAAATGTCACTATCTACGCTTGTCTTATATCCGTTAAATTAGAATTATCATCTCATATTTTTTTTCCATTTACCAACCATGTGGTTTATGGCTTGAAGCCTTATACATGATCTATATATACATCATATATCATATATACATCATAAACTTTATCATTATACAAGCCATATTCACAATCTCCATATGCATGTTTATACATAATACAAAATATGATAGCACCCACAAACCGAGTCACAAATGTCTTTTATGGATATGGACATTATTCCTTCTCTTTATTAACTTCAAAACTTCTACATCTATAAGCTCCTAAACCTGCAAGAGAAAACTCATACTAAGCTATCTCTAGCTTAGTGGTACATACAATATTGAAATTTTTCCTATGCAATCACACAAATGCATAGCATAGAATATATAGTGGCATATGAATGTATAAACCAATGTATAAATAGCATGGAGAAATGACATATCAAATTCATGCAAAACTCACGTTTATGTCATATTACATTTCATGTTCTTTACGTATTACCGTATCTAATTTCTTACTTAAATAAAAGTCTTTATTAAATATTCCAACATACTTTATTTTTCTTTTCAATAAATAGTCCAAGCGTTATTCCCAAATTGTCTGGATATGAGTGTAAAGTAGAAGCACTCGACCAGAACTTAAGCCACCCTACTTATCTAAATCCAAGTCATGAAGGCTCTTCAAGCTTAACAATCTGACCGAGTATAATATCAAAAATCTATGAGTACTAGAACTAGAGGCACTCTTTAAGCTTAAGCTAGACTCCCATCACTCATAGGCTTGTCAATACATATCGCTTATCCTCTTTATGGTTCACCATCTATCCTAAAATAGTCATCAGGTAGAGAAATGTGCATTTATATCATTATATCATTTCCTTTTAAATCCCACTTTTCCACATTTCCATCATTTTACACATCATGTGACATCATTCTCTAGCATTTAGGCATTTTTGGCATGTTTTGGACCCACCAAAATATCATTTAAACAAAGTTTATTTTTGTTGTGAATAGTGTCTTCATGGCCATAAATTTTTAGGCTGGATGTGAAGCCTGGTCGTGAAAGCTACTGGACCCATGTTCATGGTCATAACAGTTTTTAGCTTGGTTATGAAGTTGGTTGTGAAAGGGTCTAACTTATTCCTATGATCGAATTTTGCCAAAATTCCAATTCTAAATACTTCCTAAACATATATAACAAACATTCATGGGCATTTAACACAATCATACTCAACTTTACATAATTCTAATCATCACATTTTAGGTTCACATCCAAGCTTTAACTCAAACTATGCATACAAATCGTACTTTTAAGTTTATTTGCCATTTTCATGCTTATTTAACATTTTATACCTATTCAAAATACTCAAATTAACTTCTTTACCATTTAATACGTTGTTTTGTGCTTTCATATTTCATAGTATTACATTACTTAATAAACAAGCATGCTCAACACTATTTATTCACACATCTCATCATTTACATGCATTTCAATATGTTCAAGGGCAAATAATAATGCAAAGACGTATAAAACTCTATTAGGAGCTTGACCAAAATCAAACTAAGGAGCTATTCTACTCCTTTTGATACTTTTCTCCCTCTTCTCCTAGTTTTTCTATCACAAACATACCCATATATCAAATTTTATCTATATGGAAACATAGCAAAAATGTAAAACTAAACCATGCTCCCTATACTTTAGTTATTATTCATGTTTCTAGCTCAATCTCATGGTATCTCACTTCCAACAACGAACTCAAATACATATAAAACCTCAACACCCTTCTTCCACCATAACCCATCCTCCATGGTTCTTCACCCAAACATCACAATCTCTTGATATAGCTTCATAATCATAATAAAGAGATGGAGTTCTTATGTTTTTTTACCTCTTGATGGTAGGAAACATTCTTAATTATGCAAAGAAACCGTGCTCCCCCTTACTTGCACTTTCTCTTTCCTCCAACTCTTCTCCTATACTAGTAAATCCTTCAAATCTCACTTTGATCTTGGTTTCTTTCTTGATTTTGATGTTTGATCGCTCAAAAATCCATGAAGAATCACTCTCTTAGGGTTCTTGGTTATGTATGATCTATTCTTGGGGTTTGAGAGTTGAAAAGGTGGTGAAAAATGAAGAAAATCACTTGTAAAAAGTTTTTATACCAGACCTTTCATAGTCATGAACAAAATACTGTAGCAACCGCCTTTGAAAAGTTAAAATTTTATCTAGAATCCAACCTTCACTACTGTGAACCATTTTGTCACGGGTGTGAATAATTTATTTTTCATATTTCTTCATTGATTTCATCCCTTTCTTTAAACCAAAGCTAAATTTGGCCAATATACCTCACATATACCTTCTGTATACTCTTGTACACCTCAAATACGCCTCTCATATAACCACTCTAAGTCATATATTCATGCAATACAATTAACCCTAGTTAATGTGTGTTACAATTTTCTCCCCTTTAAAAATGTTTCGTCCCTAAAACATACCTGCTATTTTGTCGTGGAACAACTAGGGATATTGTGCCCTCATAACTTCCTTGCTTTCCCACGTAGCTTATTCGACTGCATGGTTCCTCTATAATATTTTTGCCAATGGAACCCGCTTGTTTTGAAGCTTTTTGGTCTCTCGGGCTAGAATATGGATCGGTTTTATAAGTCAAATCTTGACTCTCTTGTATATCCTCAACTGAAATGACATGAGAAGGATATGATCGGTACTGTCTTAACATAGAGACATGAAACACATTATGAATTTGACTCAACTCCAAAGGTAGAGCGAGTCTATAAGCAACCGGTTTAACTCTTTCCAAAATCTTATACGGTCTTATAAACCTTGGACTCAACTTGCCTTTCTTACCAAATATTAACACTTTCTTCCAAGGAGATACTTTCAAGAAAACTTTATGTCCCACTTCATATTCAATGTCTCATCTCTTAATATTAGCATAAGATTTCTGTCTGTCAGCAGTTGCTTTAAGCTTTTCTCGAATAATTTTTACTTTCTCTTCTATCTCTTGCACTAAATCTGGACCCATGATCTTTCTTTCAATAAGTTTCGTCTAACATAATGGTGTTCGACATTTCCTGCCATATAATGCCTCATATGTAGCCATCTGAATGCTAGACTAGTAACTATTATTATAAACGAAATCCATCAAAGAAAGATACTTTTCCCAACTACCTTTGAACTCGATAACATAACTCCTCATCATATCTTCTAGAATCTAGATAACTCTCTCAAACTAACCGCTTGTTTAAGGATGAGAAGTTGTGTTGAAGTGTAATTTAGTGCCTACAGCACTTTGAAAACTCTTCCAAAACTGAGATGTAAATAGAGGATCTTTGTCTGATACAATGGAGATAAGTGTTAGAGAAGTGCTTTAAAGACATTCACCTTTAGCACCTATTGTACAAACTCATTTACTTAATAAAATGCTTTTTCATTAATTTGATATTCATTTAATGTATTAATTGATGATGATCTTAAACTAATTAATGAAATCTTTGATACATAACATAGCATGAAGAAAATCATGATGTGATCATGATAATGAGATTCCTATCGTATGCAATCATGTTAGTATCTAAATTATCCCTAGTCATAGGATCAACAAGATGGGACATTGTTAATTTGGATAGACTAGCACATGTTATACTCCTTGATTGGATTAAGTAGTAGATCTCATAATCTATGATTATAAAATGTTCAGAGTTAACATGTGGATGTTTGCTAAGAGTAGTCAAGTACATTAGATGACCTACTATGAGACAGTCAATTGGATAATCTATTCAAATGTCAATGATAGGCTCATCATAGCAATAGTACAAGTATCCTTAGACTTGAGGTACTCAAGGATATCTTAAATACTGATTTTGTGCTTTGACTCCATTCCTTGTTGCCTTATAGAGGTCGCTTATAAGGTGGTGATTGGATACAACTTGAAGTATTCGAAGGTAATTGGGTAGCAAATAAAGGATTCACTACTCCTGATAAAGGGAGTGTATACCTATGGCCTCTTGTCTAGATCATTACTCGGGAATCTCTAGCTAAAGTGAAAGTGTCATGAAGATGGTCTTCAATGACATGTCTAATTGAGTAATGAGTCTTAGAGACGAGAACAAACATCACTTGGGCTATGTCTAACTTAGTCAGTCTAGTGGGAGCTAACATACAGTCCATGTTCTAAACCAAGTGGGGTATAAGATGGTGAAAGGATAAATTGCATGGACGTTGTCTATGGAAAGGTTCATAGTCATACCCAGCCACCAAAAACTGCTCTTTAATTCTTGATATATCTTGTTACTTCCAGGATGCATAGTATATGTACTCTTATAGGCCTCTTAAAGAATCTTTTGTCTAAGGTGTTCAACATCGAGTAAACAAAGTCTGCCTCAATAATATAGTCCACCATCTGGACCTGTGGTGAACTTAGGTCTCTCCTCCTTAGACACTAATTCAGCTAATTCAACTAGCTTCCCATCTTATTTTGTGCATCCTTAATCTCTTGAGTGAGAGTGGGTTAGATATATAACTCCACCACTGTCTTTCTACTCAAGGCATTTACTACCACATCAGCTTTACCCGAGAGGTAGTCAATCAAACAATTACAATCCTTGATCAGCTCAAGCCATCTTCTTTGTCTTAAATGCAGCTCCTTCATTGTAGGCAAATACTTCAAACTCTTATGATCAGAATAAATGAAACACTTTTCCCTATATAACTAATAGTGCTAAATCTTTAATGCAAGGACTATGGCTGCTAATTCGAAATCATAAATAGGATAGTTCTTCTCATGTGGCTTTAATTGCCTTAAAGCATAAGCAACTACCCTTCCTTCTTGCATCAATACACAACCCGATCTATTATGAGATGCATAACTGTAAATGACATATTCTCTATCAGGGATCAGGGATCAGTTGTATCAACATATGAGCCTCTGTAAGCATACTCTTTAATTGATCAAAACTAGCTCGATATTTATTTGTCCACTCAAACTTGACATCTTTCCTCAGGAGTCTTGTCAAACGAGTGGCAATCATCGAGAAACCTTTAACAAATCTTCTATAATAACCTACTAGACTAATAAAACTCCTAATCTCGGTCACATTTTGTGGAAGCCTTTAATTCACAATCCCTTCAACCTTACTAGGATCAACTCTAATACCTTCTACGGATATAATGTGTCCTAGAAATGTTACCTTATTCAGCCAAAACTCACATTTCGAGAGCTTGGCATAAAGCTTATACTCCTTTAATATCTGCAACAATATTATCAAGCATTTTTCATGCCAGAGCTGTAACATTCTCGACCATCCATACATGCATTATCACATGCATTTCATTTGGACATATTTATTTTATAAATGTCTGTCACACGAAACACATGCATACGTAGGGATTTTAGCTAGACGTATTTACGAGATAAATTTGACACGGGTCGGTTTATCGCAATAGGATCAAGTCGTACGTGTCTAGCTATAATTTAAATATGGACACAAGATATTGAAAATGAAATTAAATAAATGATTATATTTGAAATAAAGGAAAATTTAACATAGTTAAATTAAAGTAGA
>CATIWF010045485.1:0-67083 GCA_949630135.1 Balakata baccata
ACTGTGCACTCTTCTTACATAAGCCCCGTACTTAATTCTGCAGTCTTTTTTTAGTCGCATGTCCGTTTGTTATATAAGCCCAACACATGAAGCTTTGCCTTGGGATATGACCATCTCCCTAAATGAGGTTACTCCATGGGACTTAAATCCTTCCAAGCACTAAAAATTATAAATTCATAAAAAAAAATTATAATGTATAAATGAAAAATAATTGTGTTATTAGATGATGAATTTCTTTGTAAATCTAATTGGTAAATCTTGTTCACAAATTAACTTAATTATAATCATCAAAAGGCCAGCTTAGTTGGTATTTAATAATAAAAATAATAATAAGGGAAAAAAGGGTATATTTTGATCCTTGCACCTAATGAATTTATGTAATTAGGTTTTTTAACTAAAAATTTATCTGACCGACTATTTTAATTATTAAATTTGAAAAAATTCAGTTTTTATCTATGAAACACTTGACCTCTAATTTATATAATAGACAGTTGAATAAATTTTTTATGTTGATAGATTAAATAAAATTCAAAATTGATAATTTAGGGAGTCGGTTGAAAGGTGTGTTTGTGTGTCTCAAATAGTAATTATTCCTTACTATAATAATAATAATAATAATAATAATAATTATTATTATTATTATTATTATTATTATTCCTTAATTTATACGCCTATATTTTCATAACCTCTTATCCCATTATTTTCTATTTTTATTGTTCAATTAATTTATAATTTGAATTTCACAATTAAATCATATGATTCTTCTTATTTGTAAGCCTATAAATAGAGACTTGGTGAATGAACAAATTACAAGAAAAATATTATTTCTAATCTCTATTATCTTTTCTTATTTTCTTACTATTTTTCATAGTCTATTTTCTTAAAATTTATAGCAATTATTATTATTATTATTATTATTATTATTATTCAAGAGAATACATAAAACTATTCCAATTTAATAAGATATTTTGAATTCAAATTCTGAAAATATATAATCTGAATTAATTAGGTTAATTCCAAATACTCGACCAAAAAATAATAATATAATATTGATATTTTGTTAATTTTAGATAACTTTAAATTATTTTAAAATAATAATAAATTCGCAATTATTAAACTAACTGTTTAGATTCATTCTAATATATTGATATTTGGACTGTGAAAGGACTAATATTCATTCTAATATCCTTCTTTCTTTTTTTTTAGATACTTAGCATAAAGGATAACAACTTGGAAGTTCCTAATTCTTTTCTTTTCTTTTTCCTTTTTTTTTTCTGGAAACATTTTCTCCTGATAAAATCATTGATTACGATGTATGGCATATTAATTAATCATACATATACAAAGATTTAGAGAGCATAGCCATGGGTTGTTTATTATTAAGAAATAAGTTAAGCATAAATTGGAAATTACCTAATATTAATTGTTATAGCAAAGCCGTCGACATATCAAAATGTGGCACGAAGATTCCTGCTTTGGACGTAAAATAAGATGCTGGTTAAATTCTAGATCAAAATAAATACAAGGCAAAACTTCCTTGCGTGTTTAGTTCTCCAGTAATCTTTTCTTTATTGTCATTTTGCAATGATAAATCCGAGCTAATTAGTTGGTTTGACCCTTCTAAACATTTCTAGATTGATACAGCCAAATGATCGCAGAGAATAATTGAAGAAGAGCGAGATGAAAATTTTAGTTTTCATTATATAATATAATTTTTTTTACTATGTAAATAAAAAAGTTTTCTTGGAAAGTTGCTTAAAACAGTGAGAATCCTGTACAGAGATGGATGGCAACGGACTTGGTATAACAATCGAGTCCGACTTGAATTAAGTTCATTAATTATAACAAATAACTGTTTCTGAAATGAGCTTCAACCACTCTCAAATTTAATAATTTTAAAATAAATTGAGCTCCAACTCAAATATAAAATTGCTAACTGAATTCAAAACTCTAATAAATTTAAAGGAATTGCAACTTACTCGATTCAATTACGACAATATAATAATTGAGAGACCTTACCCTAAAAAACGATTTACAGCCTAAAATCTTGGGAATTTTACAGAAATGCTAAAAAATGGGTATCTATTTGTTTTTTTTATCAGCGCTTAAAGTTTTTTTAATTTTACCGAAAACAATTTTTTAAAATTACAACAGTACATAAATCTCAAAATTTTCCAAAAATATGTTTAAACAGCATATTTTCAGTATACTTTCAATATATTTTAGGATATATTGGTTCAATTTTCACAAAGAAAAAAAGAATAAGAATAATTAAATCATTAAAAGAAGAAAAAAAAAAAAAGAACAAGAAGAATAGAATTCAATTAAAATTTAAAACAACACAAAAATATCAAACAAACAATTTGGTATACCATTCATAATACATTTGATATATCTTAGGGATACATTTGAAATTTCATAGGAATACCTCAGTATATGTTAAGGATACTTTGGGCATATATCTTGAGAATTATGTAATAATTGTATAAAAAGAATTCTCTGGAAATATATTGAGGATACTTTGATATACTTTTGGCAATTTCATAAGAATATCTCTCATATATCCTAATAATTTTCAAAAAAAAAAAAAAACTGCTGATCAGGTGGAATGCTTTCTTTCTCATCTGGTAACTTAGAGAGTTTTCTATTATGAGGTAGAAAAGGAGGACAAACCTGCTAGCTCAAGATTTGACATTCCTCTTCCACTGTGGTATTGATTTCTTCCTCCTTGGAGCTCTTGCAAACTATTTCATCCACTTCACCAATTTTCCAATTGAAAAAATAAATATATTTTTTTCTTTCTAGGATCTTCCAAATCTGTGGGCCCAAAGTCGATGCTTGCCGAGATGACTCGACGGTGCTCGTCGTCGAATTCATTGGCATTGTGTCAATTCTCCTAACTGGAATAGTTGGCATTGTTATCCCTCTTATTGAAGATTCGTGTTTCAGTTCGATGGTGAGCTTGAATGCAGTTTGAAAAATTCTAAAATTGAAAATACATTTAGTTAAAATGAAAAAATAAAAAATTTAAATCAAGTTTATTGTGAAATTTCCTCTAAAATTTTCGATTTTTATATCTGGGATCCAAATTCATGGAGTATTATAAATTAAAAGGTCCAGACATGAGCAAAGCCCAAACAAAATATGCCGATTTTAAAAAAAAAAAACTCCATAAACGGCGTTAACTTCTCCTCAAGCAGGTTTCCTTACCAAATACAATTCAACTTCTCATCAGCCCTAAATAAACGCGATTTTTCTCTTCATTTCAACTCCAAATTGCAACTTCCAATCACCCTCCAAGAACACTGAATCGCAACCTACCAGCCGTCAATCTCAAGAAACCCGAACTGAAAAGCCAAAATGTGATTGGCTTTCCTCTTGGCCCTTGAAGTGCCATCTCGAGTTAGTTTAGAAATTGTTCCATAGGCATTCGCATCTTCTCTCAGTGTCTTCCACTAT
The DNA here is from genome assembly GCA_949630135.1 of Balakata baccata. NCBI lineage: Eukaryota > Viridiplantae > Streptophyta > Magnoliopsida > Malpighiales > Euphorbiaceae > Balakata > Balakata baccata. The sequence continues at coordinate 3,460 of CATIWF010045485.1, forward strand.
TCTTGAATTATTTTTCTCATCTTCGCATTAGGGAAAGCAGTTGTGAATGAAACAAAGAAAATTGCAATGACGCTCTCACACAATCAGTTTGAATGACCGAACTAGGTGGAAACTAGATGAAGATATATGTAGTATGAATTTATAGTTCATAAGCAATGAACTTTTGCTTATTAACTAATGAATTTTCATTAATTAAGTCATGAACGTAAATCACTGTGCAAAGAAAAAACAAAATAACATAAATTAGATGACGCTATAGTTTATATATAATGAATCTATAATTAACAAATGAATCTTCATTAATAAAGTACCGAACCATTACTTCATTTCTAATGAACACATAGTTTATAACATATCAACCTTGATGAATCAAGTAGTGAACCTTTTATTTAATTGCTATGAACCTTTACTAATGAACCAACAGTTTATAAAAAATGAACTTCTTTTTATAAAGTAATAAACCGTATTAATAAGTTAACGAACCTATAATTTAAAACAAAATCAACATTTACTAATAAATTAATGAGGTTTTAGAGTACTACTAATAAACCTACAGTGTATTACTAATGAACCTCTTTAAAAAGCTAATGAACATTTTATTATACATTTTATTAATAAAGTAATTAAGTTTTGGTTTATTCCTAATGAATATTCATTTTATAACTAATGAATATTTCTGAATAAACTAATGAATATATATTTTGAAAGATCATAGAGATTGAAACATTAATAATCAAACGAAATAACAATAGAAATTTAAAAAAGAAAGACGTCTATAGAATGAAGAATAAACTAATTCCAAACACCAAAAAATAGCGATAAAAAAAGGAAACAAGTAGAATAGGAAGAAAACCATAACAAAAAAAACAGAGTTATCTGCCGTTGATTTAAAAAAATTAAAACACTTCTTCACACGTGTAATCTGAATTCTAGGTCTATAAAGTATTCTGAATCCTGGTCTAGGATATAATTTGCGCTTATGTAACTCAGCTTTATGCATTTTAAGTAAATAGGGAAGAAGAGAGTGTAGACCACCTTTTTTTCCAGTGCTCCTTCTCTGCACAGATCTGGGAGCAGGTTCTCCAAGGATGTCACTGGAATAGAAGGGGGTATCATATCATTGGAGGAGAGAAAATGTCCTATTTTTCTAGAAAAGCTAGAGGGAAAACGTTGCTTGCGAAAATTCAAAGAGTGGCGTTCACTGCTTCGGTCATGTATTATGTGAGGAAGGCTCGTAATAATGAGAGTGTTTCTGATGAGAATATTTTCCAAATGATTCGAAACAGTATGGCTCTCGAATTCATTAAGGATAAACACAATGTTCTTGTTTTTTTTGCCGCTTCTTGCAGCGTGATTCTTTGTAGTCCCTGCTTGCATTGTGGGGCTCTATTGTATGTTTCGTTTGGTTTTCAATAACATTATTTTGGTGATTTACCAAAAAAATATTGATATGCGGAGCGAATCTTGGTAAGCATGCCTGTGATTTGGGAAAGGGACAGTCACCCTTAAGTATACAAAAACTTCCAAAATTAAATGTAATTCCGAAAAGACCTAAAAGTTAAAGCTATTAAATGGATAATAGAAGAGAGAGAAGCAACCTGATATTCCATATATTCATGAATATCACCCACTAGCATATATTATTGTCCTCATTACTTAAATCCATTCTTATTGTCCCTTTTAATTCACTTATCAACTTAAGCCAATGACTAACTTAACTGCTGAGAATATTGTCTTAATCCTTTTGATTCAATCAGCTGACATTTTTGAATTAATATTCATTGGTGTTCTGTTCTTAATTAGACTCTAGACAACTTGGTCAAACCTGAGTTGGCTTTGCTTTTCAAAAGTAGAAGATGTATATTTGAGTAAATTATTAGGACAATCAAGCTGAGCTTTTGTTAAATATACTACTTAATTCATTTATTTTTAAAAATATATTATAAAATTTTTCAAGTTTAGTTTCAATATCCAAAAATATCGTTAGTTATTTTTTAATAGAATATTATGTTAGTGACTAGAATATTATGTTAATATTCTTATTTATATTTGGACAAATTTAATATTTTTTAACTTAAAAAATACATGGATAAATTTAACATTTTGGTATTAAGTATATGACATTTTTTTTTTTTGTATTTTTAAGATAAAAAAGAATGACAAATTTAACATTTTGTTTGTCAATAATGGCAAAAATAAACAAAATGACTAGCTGGTGCAATAAACAAACTTAATGAATTTCATAATATATTTTCAAAAATAAAGAAATTTACAAGTGTATTTAATCAAATCTCAGAAATGTCCTAATAATTTATCCTATATATTTTTAGGCCATATTTGACATTGCATTTGGAAAAAGCGCTTCTCCAAAAAAAATTTTGTATTTGTAACTTTTTTTTAAGTTTTAAAAACTGTTTTTTTGGTAAAAATAGATAAATAGATATTTTTTTTCCAAAAGCAGATTATAAAAAATAAAAAAAATCAGTCAATTAAATAAAAAAAATTAAAACCTATTTTTAAAAACTTCAACAGCAATCTCAAACACAATCGCACAAATTCTTATATAAAAAATCAATTTACTATATTATTTATATAGATTAATAATCATATATATATATATACTAAGAAGGGTATGTTGCAAATAATTATACAAGAAAAATGATTGATGAAATTGACATACAAATTGACATACTAACTTTTTAATGGAAATTAAACTTTTATGCTCTAATGACGCCCAGCGACATGTCACTAACTTCAGCATAACAGTAAAGACCACTTTCTCAAAGTGTTCACTACTTTATACAAATAATTTGAGATTAAGGAAGCGCTAAACATCATTAATTGTAATCACTTAAAGTGGGTGTGGAATCTTTTAGGCTTTTCTTCACCTTATTGCAACTTTCTTTTTTCACTCTTTTCAAGGTAACCTGTTTCCATAGATAATTTGTCTATCTCACTCTTTCAGGTCTTTTGATTACAATTAAAAAGAAACAGAGAAAAGTTGAGACCTCCACTAATGTAGATATGCAAAGCAAATTACCAGAGGAAGATGAACAATTCCTTCTATGCCCTCAAAATTTCCATTATTTGCCTCCTGCATATTGAAAGAAGACAGAAAAAAGTATCATCAAATTAGATCTAAATTTTCATTTAAAGAGGGAATTAACAGGAGTTTTGACCATGTTGATGCTGTTTTAAAAGAACAAAAAGAAAGGCAGTTCATATAAAGAAGTAAAGGAAAGAGAAGAGGAATGGGCATACCATTTCCTGTTTCGCACACTTTTCTCAAGAAAGAAAGGAAAACAACGAGTAATGCTACCCCAGCAATGAGTCCAATTAGTATTGCTAGTGTCTTCTCAATCTCATCATCATCATCATCATTGTTGTTGTTATCTAACAGAGCAAGAAGAAAAGGAATCTATTAGATTAATTCCATCAATTTCTACGGAAGAAAATTAACAATCATAAGTTAATTGTTATCATTTCTTGGTTTCAGAATTATCAGTGAACTGTCATTTTCTATATTCTAATTGATATCATTCCGAATTAGCAGAAAGAATGCAAGTATTGGGGCATGTTTAATCTGCCAAGCAAAGACTGTTAGCTGTAGTGTCCAATTACTTGGGACATTGTGGTGATATTAACATCATTAGAACTATGATATGTGGCTATAATTACTTCATTTGCTTTGGATTCTTACATTTCATAGTCCTAACGAGGCATTAATTCAATGTGGGTCCACTCTTGGTGATTAAGTTATTTTATACTTTGCCTTTTCTTGCATGTATAACAGCATATATTCCATTTAACTAAACATAAAAGTCCTGCAAATAGTATAATGACACAAAAGGCATAAAGAATATTTGATGAATCCCCACTAACATTTCAATTACACACATGGATTTGGGTCATTCCCATTATCACATTTTGATTAAACAATTATATCTTACAATTCATGTTAACGAATTGGACTAGCTCAATTATACATTAATTATCAACTAGTCATGACAAACATATAAGATATTAACATCTATAGATTGGATCAAAAAAAATTATATCATATTATCAGTCAAGCATATATTTAAGTAAAACTTAAACTAAAAATAAGCAATCAAATTTAAGAATTAGGAGACGGAAAACTTCATTAAAGATGATCCACTCCCCTAATCATATTCTAGAATCTACATATATGATATTTACTTTGATTAATTCTTGATTAATTTAATTATATATTTTAATACAAACAAACACAGACTTTGAATTTCCTACATTCACACACAAAAAGTAAATTAAAATTAATCAATTAATTTAGAGAAAACCAGGATTACTTAAGATGGCTTTTTTTTTTAATTAATTTAAACCAAAATATATAATGCTTAACCAAAAACCAGGAACCTGAAACCACCATCCGGGGTGGCGAAACCGCTTACCATTTCCACCGTGCGAGCGAGCCCCACGGTCCGAGAAGCGCACGTAGCACTTGGCGAAGTACATATCGCCTGAAGCAGTAGGCCCACAGTCCGTTTTCAGCCGTTGGACAGCGTCCGATAAGCAATCCTGGCACTCGCTCGCGCTCAAATCCTGTACACACTGCGCCACACCATAAACATCGCCGGACCCACCCACTCTGTACGGCTTGTAGGACCCATCGCTGGCTCCTAAGAAGCCCAACACCGCATCACGCCTGGACAACGCATCAGAATCGTACCCTATCGACGGCCCACATTTCTTCAGCACCACAGTCTTGTCTTCCACACCCAAGAAGCTCGTGTTATCATACTTAACGAAACAGCCGTCGAGCTGCAACGCGCCGCCGCACGAGTCAAGGCAAAGGGAGCCGAGTTGACTCACTGCTTTGGCAACGCAGCGAGCACAGTCACCATTGGAGAGGTCACCGCGGCATTGATAGAGGCCGTAGAGAGTGTCCTGTGAGGAGAAGGGGCTTCGGACGGTGAAGTTGTTGTAATTGGTGAAAGTGGCCGAGTTGACGAGGGAAGTGAGTAGCGAGTTGACGTTGGACTCGTAAGGAGAACCAGAGATGTATTTCTGCTGCGAACATCCGCCAAAAATGAAAGAATCGAGAGAGGAAGCTGAAGAAGTTATAAGGAGGGAGACAGTGAGACTAAAGCAAATAAAAGCAGCTGTGATCGTTACAGACATGATAATTAATTTCTGAAGAAGAAGAAGAAGAGAGTGAAGGGTTTTGATTAATGGAGAATTCGAGTAAAAGAGTGAAAGTGGTGATTAGCAATACAACTGAGAGTTTTTCTTTATCTTTTTATCCTGTTTTGGCAGAGAGCAATAGGGTGGTGGTTGTGAGTTTGAGGAGAATTTACGTAAGGAAGAGGGGCAGTTGCTTCGCCTTTGCTGCCATATATGATTGTTGCTTTTCATTTTTCTTCTTTTCTTTTTCCCCCCCTTTTTTTCTATCAAATAATATAAATAGAATATTGAAAAATTATTAGAAGGACTTAATGTTATCTATTTGCAAACTAAGTGACATATGTGTAAAATTTATATAAATGTAAATAAAATAATTAAATATGTATTACTATTTGATAAAATTAGTCAGAATGTTTCTATTTAGTATATTTTGGACATTTTTGTGTTAATATAAAGAGGGGTTAAAGGGAGCTAACTAAGTGTACAAATGGTTGGGGTGCCGCATACAGTTGACCACATCAGCATCATTTTGGCATCAAAAGTGGTCCATTCTCTTACCTAAAACTCTCTAGAGATGTGCAATTTGTATGGAGAGAAATGCCATCCATATCATTCTTTTTACCCCTCAACCTTAATTCATCATATATTGATTGATGATTGGAAATAAAATTTTTAAAATACTCTACTATTTATCTTCTTCCTCCTCTCTAGATAAATTATTTATTCTCTTAATTAATAAAATGATACATTTTTTAATACCCCTCAACCTTAATTTAATATAGGATTATCTCTAGCATATGCCATTTGATACATTATGAATCAGTTAATTTATCCGATTATATACTCTATAGCTCGTATAGACACTAATTTGATCTTTTACCCATTTCTTAGATAAATTTTTCGAAAAAGAAGCGAGTAATTAGCAATATATATTTTAGAGTTTAGTAATTGTTGATTAGCACTTGACTATATAAATGAATTTTTTGTTCATTTTCATTAGCACTTAATTTGGTGGCATTGCAATTTTCAGAACATCTTATCAGAAAGAAAGCTTTGAAAACAAGAAATTAAAAGATGGGTATAATATATATGACATTAAATGCTGAAATTGTACCATACATAATATGATTTCCCTTAATTTTGGGTTTGAGGTTCACCCTTTCTGGTACGTTTGATGCAACATATGAAAGTGCATGGAAGTTAGCCCTTGATTAGGCCCTTAGTTGACAAACTCTATGCAGTAGAAAAGAAAGTTCCAACTCCAGGTTGGTGCCTTGTAAATTACGGGTCAATCAGGAACCAACATTTTGGAATTAATTCTCATTCCAACTCATTTTGGATTTAATTCTCATTCCAACTCATTTTGGATTTCTGTATTAAATCAAGTTTCCAACTAATATTTTTTCTTTATATCCAAAATTGAAACTCAAAAACTCAAATTCAAAACTTTAGTTAAAAAATAAAAGTTTATTATCTCATCCCATCTTTGCAAAATTGCAACTAATACATATTTTGATTGTTTGTAATGCATACTTGATCAGTAATTCATTATTGATGGCATGAAATTTATAGATGTCCTCAATATATATGTTAACGTACTGAAATTAATTATACCTGTGCTAAGTAAAATTTCAAAGGATGGCAAAATATTCTCACAAAAATATATATATATATATATATACTTATAATTCAAAATTGAGATATTTAATTAAAGTTGAAATAGTTTTGTACAATCATTCACATCCTCTTGATGGAGAATTTTGAACTTATTTATTTGTGCGTGACTCTTAGGCTTCCCCTTTTTCTTTTCTGATTGAGCGCAGGAAAGCAGCATGACTTGGCTTTTTAGGATAACTCATTTTTCATTAACGTAATTTGTATGTTATTATTAAATATTGAAGTCATTATTAATTATTATTTAATTTATATATAATTTTTTATTAATTTATTCTATTTTATTATGATATTTTATTTATAGTAAATTATATGAGTAAATATTTATATCAAATTCTATCAAATTACTAATTTGATTAGAATTTTTTTTTTCGTTTTGAACTTAATTGTTTATCATTATAAATTTGATTATTTATCGTTTTAAATTTGATTGTTCATCACTTATAGGTTTGATATTTATATTTTAATTGTACATTATTTTGAACTTGATTATTCATTGCATATTCATTATTTTTATTACTTTTTATAACTTATTAAGTTATTTAATTATTTTATTACTTATTAATATTCAAGTTAATTAATTTAATAAATAATGAAATAATGAAATTTGATTAATGAATTGTCAATATTATTCACTAATAAATTAAATTATTAAATGATAAAATTAAGTCAATTAACTAATACAATCAAGTGGGTGTGTTTGCTTGCACGTGATTATTAGATATTGGATTCATCATTTAATTTTTATATAATTTTTTTATTTTTTATTAATTTATTTTATCTTATTATGATATTTTATTCATAATAAATTATAGAAATGCATATTTATCTCAAATTTCATCAAATTACTAATATGTTCATTAGAGTCATATATAACATAAAAGTAACATGTGATTTTTAATAATTGGATTCATCATTATTAAATAAATAATAATAATTTTGTCCGACAAATTAATTTTAATTACTTTTAATTATTATGTAATTAAGTCACATTTAATTTAAATACTAATAGTTGTTAATTATATTTGATTCTTATTTACTATATATAAATTATCTTGTCTATTATATTTTTTGTACTGTGTCTTTCTAATATTTTTTATTTTTTTAATATTAATTATATATTTTTTTATATAAAATATAGTGACCTAAGTCTAATAGAATTAAACTTCTAATTAATGAATTATTAATATCATTCACTAATAAATTAAATTATTAAATGACAAAATTAAATATATTAACTCATATGAAAACTACTAATTTATCTATTATTAAGGGTCATATATAAAATGAAGATAATAAATATTTTACAGTTATTTTATTCATCTCAAGTATTTTAAGGTCATTTTGTCCATCACTAAATTACTAATTTGTTCATTATTAAGAGTCATATATAAAATAGATGTAATAAGTATTTTATTGTCATTTAATTTGCTCCCTATTCCTAATCATCCACATGCGATACTCGTAATTTTTAATAATTAGACACATTATTATTAAATAAATAATAATAATCTTGAACAACAAATTAATTTTAGTTACTTTTAATTATCATATAATTAAGTTACATTTAAATACTAATGGTTCTTAATTATATTTTATTCTTCTAATTTATATAAAAATAAATTATATTATATTATTCAAGTAAATTTTAAAAACTTAACTCATTATGTATATAATAAAAATAAATTAATTATTAAAATATATAAAAATTATTAAGAAATTATAACTTCTCAAATAATTTATAAGTACTCCGTATTTTATAATTCATATTATATTATATAAATTTAATATTTTATTGAAAATCATTATTATTATACTTTGAATAACAATATACTATCGTTATATAATGGTAAGTCTAAATTAAAATTAATTTTTCTTTCTTTTTAAATTTACATGTCTCCCTTAATCCTATTTTTATATATAGTATGATGATATGATATTTATGATACGATTATGATTTTTTATTAACATGCATTGCACATGATCATTAGATATTAAACTCGTATTATAACTCATATAAAAATTACTAATTTGTCCATTATTAAGAATCATATATAAAATAGAGATAGTAAATATTTTACAGTCATTTTGTCTATCTCCCATATTCTTAATCATCCACGTGCGATGCATGTGATTTTTAATAGTTGTACTCATTATTATTAAATAAATAAATAAATAATAATAATAATAATAATAATAATAATAATCATCATCATCATCATCATCTTATCCAGCAAATTAATTTTAGTTACTCTTAATTATCATATAATTAAGTTATATTTAATTTAAATACTAATAGTTGTTAATTATATTTGATTTTTATATTTTATATAAAAATAAATTATAAGATATAAGAAAGAGCCAACAATAATCAAAGTGTAAATGATGATATAATAATAATAATAATAATAATAATAATAATAATAATAATAATAATAATAAAAGTTAGATATATTATATAATTCTGAATTCAATTAGAAAATGACAAAATTAACTCAATTAACTAATGTAATTAGGTTGGTTTTTTGCTAATTTTATCTGCCCCTTTTCTAATTATCACTTATTTCTAATTAAAATAATAATATTAATTTTCATTAATAGTATTAATGTAAGATATTAATATTTTTTATTAATTTATTTTTTAATATTAGTTGTATAATATATATATATAACATAGTTTTCCAGTCATAATAAAATTGAATTTCTAATTAATAAATTATTAATATCATTAACTAATAAATTCAATTAATAAATAACAAAATTAACTCAATTAACTAATACAATCAAGTTGATTTTTTGGTAATTTTGTCTGTCCCTTTATAATTATCACTTATTTGTAATTAAAAATAATAATATTAATTTTCATTAATAGTATTAATAGTATTCACATAAGACATTAATATTTTTTATTAATTTATTTTTTTAATATTAGTTATATGATTTTATATATATATAAAATATAATTTTCTAGTCCTAATATAATTGAACTTCTAATTAATGAATTATTAATACTATTAGCTAATAAATTCAATTAGTAAATAATAAAATTAACCCAATTGACTAATACAATCAGATTGGCTTTTTGGTAATTTTGTATGTCTTCTTAACTCCTACTTTTATATATAGTATGATAAAATTTGATTCCTGGTTCAAATTCCTTTTTTTTTTTCCCTTTCTTAATCCAAGATTCTTTGGTTCAATTGAAAATAAATTATTCAAGTCAAAATTAAAAATTCGGAAAGAAATACCGCACCCTCTTGTTATCCAAAGATCTAATCCTAAGCCACGAGGCATTATGCATTCTTTGGTATCATATGAGATTTTTTTTTTTATTTTCCATATATATATATATATATAATTAGAAAGTGGGGGCAATAAGATTGGCCAGCTATAAAGACCAGAGACAGTGCATAAGATGGATGCAACATGTCCAACACAGAAACAAGTATAGCCATACATAGCCTATAAACTGGAGAAGGAGAAGCACATAAATATTAGTATAAATCTCTTCTCGTGGGGAAACCTTATCTTCACACATAAAATGACATCGTTTTTGGTTGGACGTTAAGCCAAATTTGCCTAAAGTGACTTTACTTTTGTGTTTTTGTTTAGCCTTCACACTTGTCAAACATTCACCACTCCAAAACTTCAACATTTTTTTCTTATTATTATTTTAAAAGAAAAACTAAAATTAATTGCTGAATGTGACCTTCATCTTCCTTTCTTCTTTATGTTTTTATTTTCTCTTCTTTTTGTAGTTTTCTCCTTTTTTTGAAAATAAAAATTATTTGATTATTTCTTCTTCACCACAAAAGAATTTTTATGGTCTCTATAAGAAATGGATTCTCCTTTTATTCTTTATTTATTAACTTGTTTTAAGGAGTCTCTCTCTCTTCGCAAGTCTTCATTCAATTTTGGGCAAGTCTTTGTCAAAGTCTTCTTTCATATTATTTTTCTCATAGAATCTTCTATAGCATGTAGGATGACTTTTCCATTTATTGAAGTTTTTTCAAAAAAAAAAAAAGAAACTTATTGTTTAACTAATTATATTATTTATTTGATATTAAATGTTTTATTAATAAAAATTAATTAAAAATTTATTCTATTTAACTCTTTTAATTATTAAGTTTAAACTAATTTAGTCTATATTTATAAATTACTTAATATCTATATTATATAATTAAGGGAATCGATTTAATAGAGTAGATTGAATACAATTATTAGTTAAGATTAAATAAATTGTTTTATTGATAATCAGTCTTAATTTTTATTATTAGATTAAATAAATTATTATTTTGCATTGACATGAAATTTTTGGTATGAATGCATGTTATATTCCCTTCAATCAATCGATAAGAATAAAATAATTAAATATATGTGACTTTGTGATTAGATTGATATATGAATAAGGTAATACATTGAATATACGTAAGAATTTCTCCCACAATGGATGTGGTTTTCAAAAGTTTTTAAGTGGTAGAGTATGTGGAAATTATGTTATAGAAAGGTATATTCAAAGTATACCCGAAGTATTTCTAAGATATTCGTAAGAAATTTTCTAAATATTTTCAATGTATATCCAAGATATTTCTCAAAAATTTACAAGATATGATCATAGTATGTCCAAGATATTTCTAATATATACTGAACCATGGTATAATGAAGATATATCGAATGTACACTTTTTAGTAGTATATTTTAGAATGACTTTTGAATATAGATATTTTTGTAATTAGGCGCCTTTCATAGATATGGAAAAAATTTTAGGTACGATACCATTGTAAAATATTTTAGAAGTTTTTGAAAATTTTCCTTATTTGATTGGGTTGCCTTGGCCCATTAAATTGAATAGTCCAGCTCAGGCGGGCTCCGATTAGTTTGTGGAATATCCAAGTCGAGTTATGGATATAATGTTGATCAGGCAAATGAGTCAGAGTTGGGCGAACCCAGATCATTTAAGGTTGTTTAGGATTCATTTTGAATTTGCGAAAATTTTCTAAATCAACCATGTAATTGAAAACTTGCACACTAAACAAGAATTTATGTCCAAATTCCTTTTTTCAACGAAGATATTAATTCAATCAAATTGCCAATCAAAAATAAAATAAAGTGGATGCTAAATTACCAAAAAACAAAATTCTGTATTTTTTACTTTATTATAAGTATGGTCAATTTTTTAAAAATTTGAGTTTAATTATATGTATTTTATATTTTGTAACAAATTTTGTATCGAATGGATTGTATCGCACTCCAAACCTCCGAGGTGTTAATATGGGAAAACGTTAAAAATATAAAAAACAACAGGGAAAGCACAGTGATACTGATATAGAAAAATTTATTAAATGGATATAAAACCAAAAAAGTACTATTTTAAAAATTATGTTGTTGAAATAGATGTATAAATCTTCTTTTCAAAATTGTTATTTTTTCAAAATATATCTCGTTATAATATGGTTTGTTTTTCTTTTAATCAAACAGTATCACTTTAATTTAGGTGAGATGAATAATTTGACGTGCAGAACGGTGCTGTTTTTGTTTATATATCTATAGAACAATTTTTTTTTCTTTATTAGCTTCATTGTGTTTTTCACATTATTATTTTATATTTTTAATATTTTTTTATGTCATCGTCACGTAGGTTCGAAATGAAGTATAGTTCACTCGAGATAAGATTTGTTATAAAACATAAATTACATATAATTAAATTCAAATTTTTAAAGAATCGGTCATAACCATAATAAAGTGCAAAGTTCAATATTTTTTTTTATAATTTAGCCTATATATATTACTTTACTATGTATAAAAGTGGGAAAAAAAGAACAACCAAATTTACTAAAAAATCAATATAATTGTATTAATTAATTGAATTACTTTTATCATTTAATAATTTAATTTATTAGTAAATAATATTAATAATTCATTAATTATAAGTCTAATTCTATTAAGATTAGGTAATCATATTTATATATAAAAAAATATATAACTAATATTAAAAAAAAGAAAAAAAAATTTAATAAAAAAAATAGAAAGGCACGGTAAACAAAAATTAATATTATTTTAATTTGATTTATTTTTATTTTATATAATATTTATATTATTTTAAATATTTTTTATTATATTAAATAATTATATTATATTATTTATATTACTTATTAAACTAATTAACTTAAATATTAATAAGTAATTAAATAATTAAATAACTTAATAAGTAATAAAAATTAATAAAAAATGTATTACAAGTATTGAACACGTAATAACTAATTAAGTTCAAAATGATGTATAATCAAAATATAAATATTGAACCTATAAGTAATCAACATGCGATAAATAATTAAGTTCAAAACGATGAACAATTAAGTTCAAAACTATGAACAGTCAAGTTCAAAACTATGAACAGTCAAGTTCAAAATTATGAACAATCAAATTCTACTCAATAAACCTATAAATTCAATATCATAATTCAACATGCATAATTTATTATTATTAGAACTGTAAAGTACTTACTACTTTTATTTTATATATGACTCTTAATAATAAATAAATTAGTAATTTGATGAAATTTGAGATAAATATTCACTCATTTAATAAAATACCATAATAAAATCAAACAAATTAATAAAAAAATATTATATAAAAAATTAAATAATGATTAATGACGAGTCTAAATATCTAATAATCACATACAAGTTATGTTAATGAAAAATTATATATATATATATCCTACCGAGTTAGGAGTATAAACAAGTCAAACTATAGTTCGATTCTTAAAATATTTTAATATAACTCATAGTTAATCGAATTGAGCTCGAGTTCGAATAATTCAAATAGTTTATTAAGTCGAATCGAGTTCGATTATCACAATATTTAACTTATAATACTTACAAATTTAATTAAATCGAGCTAATTCGTATAAATTTCGAATCAAGCCGAATACATTATTTAATATTTATTAAAAATTTTAAATAATTTGAATTTTATTCGAATTAAGTTCAAATAATTCAAATATTTTTTAAATGAAGTTTATAACAATTAAAAAAAATTAATGAATTTCGAATATGGAATTGAACTCAAACTTTATACTATATTTAATTAGACTTGATGTATACCTGTGCATAGAGCCCACATAGCACGTGGGAAATCCTTAGTTGGATGATCAATAGAGAGACAGAGAAAAAGCATCCGGATATGGGCATGTGACCAAAACAACTGAAAAATTAAAGCATGATAGCATGTGATACATGGGGCCATGATTTTAAAATTAATAGTAAGCTTTAAGCATTTGGGATTTCTAAATGTCGGGTGGACTACAGATTCAGATAATAGAGGAGAGAACAACAGTTCATAACTACAATCATTACCAGAAGCCATAAAAGCACAAATTCTACTTTAATTTTTCTCATTTGCAAATATATATATATATCCATTTTACTAAATGCTAACACAGCATAATGGTTTTTGAATGGTTAGATGTCATAATCTTATTGCTATTAATTTCTTCATCTTTAAACTTTCTTCATTCAACTTCACCATCACGCTTGTTTTTCTTTTTATGATAATGACCCTTGAACTAACATATATATATAACCCACAAATTTATTTTAAAATAACATAGGCAAGAAAATAATTTTTTTTCGTTAGGAGATTCAATGAGTGGTGGATTATACAACATGCGTAATTATTTACTTACATTCTCTATAAATGTGATAAACACTCACCAATATTTTTGGATGGTAATAAAGAGATTGAAACCCAAAATTTTCTCCAATTGTGATCACAAAGACATAATATCAATCAAGTCATTTATTTATTAAGAGAAATTATATGGTGCACCCAGTGTAAATTACACCGGGTGCGTTAAAATTATTGAATTATAAATTTTTAATCTCTTCCGTTGATAATGAATGGTTGAAATTAAAAATTGATGATCCAATAATCCTAAAACATCAAGTGTAATTTACACCGGGTGCACCACAGAAGCCCTCTCATATATTAATTATGAAGAAAAAAAATTGTTATGAGCTTAAAGGACAAGTTGATTTCAGTAATTTATTGTAAAAGTGGTACACTAGATTTAATCTCCTATTTTAAGTAATTTGGATATATTGCTTATTGTGATCCAAAACTTGAGCATGAGACACACGTTTGCAATTCATATACAGGACATGCTTGATATTATATTTAGAAAAAGCATTTTTTTTTAAAAAAAAAAATTATATTTTCAACTTTTTTTTAATTTTAAAAATTACTTTTGATAGAAGCAGATATATATATATATATATTAAATAAATTTGAACAAAATAATTTATAAAATATTAAAAAATTAACTAATTAAATAAAATAATTCAAAATATGCCTATAGCTACCACCAAATGTTACCCATCAATTCCTAAAAAAATAATTACTTCTTAATTCAACAATTATTGGAGTTGGTTCCCTCTTTGACCATCTAAAAGGTTTTTTTTTTTTTTTTTTCTATTTAATTCACTACACCACCACATTCTTTTATATTATTGTTTTAATTTTTCCTCTTATAACCTTAATCGAATAAAATATATATATATATATATATATTAAATAAATTTGAACAAAACAATTTATAAAATATTAAAAAAATTAACTAATTAAATAAAATAATTCAAAATATGCCTATAGCTACCACCAAATGTTACCCATCAATTCCTAAAAAAATAATTACTTCTTAATTCAATAATTATTGGAGTTGGTTCCCTCTTTGACCATCTAAAAGGTTTTTTTTTTTTTTTCTATTTAATTCACTACACCACCATATTCTTTTATATTATTGTTTTAATTTTTCCTCTTATAACCTTAATCGAATAAAATTAATTAGGTATATCATAAAATTGTTAGCAGCAATCTTGATTTTTCTTTTAATAACTTAGGGAGTAAAAACTGAAATTTTTAATATTTTGAAATTAAATATTAAGTTTGTAAAAATACAAAATTATAAAAAATTAATTGAAACATATAATAACATGTGAACTTTTGTCACTTGCCAGCATTTAGATTTCAAAAAAGGGAAAATTTTTATTTACATGTGTAATTTGATATAATATACTAGTACATGTCTGATATTTAAAAATTATATTATCATTTCCTTTTTATATATATTAAATTATGTAGTCATTTTGTTAAATTTTAAATTATTTACTATTAGTCATAAAAAAAATATCTTTTACTCAAGAGAATAATAGTACAATATATCAAACTTTATAAATGTATTAGTACAACTGATTAAACTTGCAGGAGATATTTGTGTGATAGAATAAATTTCAGGGGTTAAATAGTAATTTTTTTATAATTTCACTATAATCTAACATATTTTTAATAGAAAATATAACAAAATGATGTATTAATAAATTATAATAAAATAGAGGGAACAGATCATATAATTTTTAAACCTCAAAAGTATTAGTACGTTAAATCAAACTATTGGAGCAAATAACATTTTACCCTTCAAAAAATTATTGTTGTCAATTTTGGATTAGGGTTGATTAATGCCTTACGGACGTAGACATTGATAAGAGAATATTAGGTTATTCTATTGGTTAAATTTAAAATATAGTCCTTATCATGTGCAACTTTGTTTTTTTTTTTTATAAAAAAAAAAATAGAGGTCCCTCTCAAGCCAAATTAGAACTATTGGCGCAACATAGAATTTGCGTAATTAATATTCCCATATGCTATAATTATAAATTTAAAACAATTTAAAATTTTTCATGGGTAGTTATTATTGTGAATATGATGTTGGTGAGAGGAAAAAACAATTAAATTTTAGCAATTTCATATTCCGCAATTGCTTCTATAGTAATAGTGTGACACCACATACGCCCACAGAATCAAATTAGTCAACTTGTATTAACTGTTTTAAAATGTAATAGAAATATATATTCCTTCGTTTTATCTAAACTATCACTTCAATTAAAATATAAAATTTTATTTTTTTTTAATTTTATTCTTAATATAATATAGAATTTCAAAATTATTTATTGTAGCATTAGATTAAATAACTATACACTTTTTTATTATTTGTCTTTCTCAATAATTTTAAATCTTTAAATCTAAGGATAATTTAGTCTTAACTATTCATTTTCTTCTAAATTTAAAACTAATTAATAATTTTTTAATTCTAATAAAATCACGGACAGTAAAATAGAACGGGAATATGTTACTTATGTCTGTTTAATTTAATGATATTGATGAAAACACTCCCAACACATGGTTTTGCTCAATAAAGTAATAATTAGTATTCATGCTTTGTAATTTAATGAAAATTTATTCATTGGAGATGTCGTTTAAATTTTTTTACGAAGATTAAATATAAAATAATTATATTATTCTCCTATAAAAAGACTAAAAACATTAATAAATTATAATTACTATAATAAAATTTATTTATTTGAAATCAATATGTGAATAAAGTTAGAAACAAATAGTTTATTTTTTATTGGTATTTAAAAAAAAACAGTTGAAATTAAACAAATTCTATTTTTTAAATGACAGTTGGAATAAAATGAATGGAGCAATTAATTCTCTATATTTGCTATTTAGTTAATCATTAATTAGCAATAAATTTTTAATTATACATCTTTGAAAGTTGGGAGTGATTTATTTTCTCAATTGATGTACCCTATATGAATCTATAGAATATTTGAAAAAATATATATTTTGTATTCTCTGTGCCCAATATATTTTTCAGTTTTTATAATTAATTATGGTTACTTTGAGTGTTGGGAACCCATTTGGTAATTAACAATTTTACAAAGATTCTGCATGCGACAAAATAAAAAATAATTTCTTAAATGTCTATCAATAATTTTATTTCAATTGAGTGAGTTAGGTAGTGCCCATTTATTTAAATATATTAATTATGGAAAGCAACAAACATATATATATTACACATGAGATATAGTTTAAATGGTAAGAACATTTGTCTTTGAAAATAAGACGTCTTGAGTTATAAGGTTTTTTTATCTGTATTAAATATAATTTTGCCTTAATTTTGGCTTTATCGCGAGTGTGAAAAATTGATTACACATAGCCAATTCGATATTTTAAATGTATTAATGAGACGTTTTCTTTCGCTGGTTAAAAAAAAAAAAGTAAAGAAAAATATATTACACAAGTTGGTTGAGTGTTGTGTTGCACGTTTCTTTCATTTATTTTATGCTTATCCTTTCTAATGCTCTAATTTTTTTTTTATTAAATAGAGATAACACCTCACAGACATATTTAAAGGGTTTGGCGAACTGTAAACTACACAACAGAAAGATTTATCCCCTTATACTCACATACATATTTCTAATAGAGATGATAATTGGACATGCATCCGCCCTGAACAGAGAAAATTTTCTTGTTATTTTTGTACCCTGTTCCGATCCAAATTTTTTTATGCCGGGAACTGGGTATATTATATATATATATATATTAATTATTTATATTTTAATATAATTAGTAATTTTTAAAAATAATAAAATAAAATTTTGATATTTATTTAAAGTAAAAATATTTTTATTTAAAAAAATATATAATTAACTCATTAATTAAAATAAAAATCTATTTTTAATTTGAAAATAAAATAGAAAATTTTAATAAATTCGGGATTTGATTGAGATCGGAGATCTCCATCCCCATCGGGATCGGCCATAGACCTCTAAAATTTTTCTAATAGGGAACTGGGCAGGATCAGAGGATGGAGTGTATTTTCGAGGTCTAAGACAGGATTAGAAAACTCCACCCTGAACCCGCCCCGTTGTCGTTCCTAATTTCTAATGCTCTAATTTTGTATCCATAGATGAGTTTTCTTTTCTTGGATAAACAATTATGCAATTTTTATTTAATAGCATCAGGATAAAAAAAATAAATAATTAATAAGTTTCGAAGTCTTTCACAACAAATAGAAAGGAAAAAAAGATGCTAATTAACAACATATTATTGTTTTTTAGTATTTTGATTTTTTTTTTGCAATTAATAATTAAATTAACATTGAAAAAAAAAAGGCCGATAGAGGACAATATTGATAAAATCTTTTCTCATATTTTTTAACTAACCAGATTTATTAATAAGTAAAGTAGGATCATAATTTTTCATTATTATCACATATTCTCACTGTTCTACAATAACTGTCGCTTATGAAAAAATTTTAAATTTTATGTATTGATTTTATATTATTAATAAAAATTAATTATTTTTTTTAAATTTATCTTTATACTTGTCAATTCAAAATTATTAATAATACGTTAAATTTAAAATTTTTAAATTTTCAAAATCAAAGATAAATATAATTTTTACAATTTATTTTTTAAAAATTTAAAATTAATTAATGACTTTTTGATGTTAATAAAACTACCAAAAACTAAAGAACATTAACGGATGTAGTATAATAAATATGACGAAATGGGTGTTAATTTGGTACAAAAATGAGGGAACAAAATGAATAAGAGTTTGAAACTTAGGTGTGTTATATACATATCCTCCAGCTGTCTGCATCTCCGTTTAATTTGTCTATATATTAATCTTGGATTAAAATCAATATTGATATTATGATATGTGAATAATTCAATTTATCTTCTTTTGACAAATTTTAACAATAAATTCATTTTGTAATTAATTACAAAATAAATTGATCAAATTAATTAGTGATTTATTTTCAATTATTTATCTAATTCATCCAACTTTATTCATACTCTAGTACAGAGATATAGATGGACCATTGGCAATTAATCACCTTTGATCTGATCTGATCTGATAGTGACATCAAAATACTTTGCTTTTCTTTTACATTCTCAATTTTCTGAGGAAAAATAAAAGAAAAAGAATTGCATCAAGTGGCTTACAAAGTGTGGAAAGGCCAAAGCATATTATCACAAAAAAAAAAAAAAAGAATTCCAATTAATATAGCTATGCATTTGGTCCACATATTATATTAAATAATATCCTCCGTGATAAATTAAATAATAGATTAATTTTGTACTAATACCATTAGGGATTATCATGCTAAATTATATTAAAAACTTTGATGTTTTTATATCTTTTTATGATAAATTCTCCTAATAATTGATTGAATAAATTAAGAAATCGCTTTTATCTTATAAATAACAATCTTAACCTACTGATACCAACAGAAAAAAATCACAAAAATTATTTTCTAAAAAAACTAACAAATGATCCCATTAAGAAAATAAAAATTCCACCAGATAGAAGAGAAAGAAAAGAGATCTATGACGATCTAAATTTATTAAAACTTAAAAATAAAACAAAACAAATACTTAAAAACCTCAAAACTATGAAGATAGAAATAAAATTTTAGAGATGAAAGAAAAACAAAATTGGGTAATTATAAAATATTTAATAACATAAAAAAGTACATTTAGTTTATCTAATGATATAGGAAAAATTATTGTGTGCTCTATGTAGTTTAATATAATACATCAGTATCTCTGATATTTGAAAAATATACGATTTATTTCTTATAATTTGACATAATATAATAATACCTCACTGAGTTTTGAACACTATGTTATTTACTCTCTAAAATTTTGATATATTGTACTAGTAGCTTATTGTAAATTTGATTTATTGAACTAATATATTCTTAAATAAAAGAAAATATTCTTTTTTATTAGTGTATTATATTCTTTTTTAAATTTTAGTGAGTATTAGTGTATTATATCAAACTATATAAAGCAAATTGTATATTTTTTAAACCTCAAAAGTACTAATATATTATATCAAATTATATGAAATAATTAGTAATTTTTTCTAGATAAAAATGTGTATTTGTAATATATATCCTTCATAATCATAAATTACTTTTACTAATAAATTTTAATTCAATTAGTGATAAAATCCATCTTCAGTAAACTATGTTCATATATAGTGAATTTTATTATATAATTAAATTGCTTATGGGGTTTAATTTTTGTAATTATTGTGGTGACGGAGTTTGGTTTGAATTTTGAGAGGCGATATAAATACACTAATAATTTTCAATGAAAAAACTAAATAAAATAAGAAATTTTTTAACTATTATTCAATAAGTTAAAAAAAAAGATAATTTACAAATTAATAAATAAAATTATCTAATTATATATAAAAAATAAAATTATCTAATTTAGAGTGTTATTTTATATTTTATTCAAGACGTTAAAATTATTAATAATAAAATCTGAATTAAAAGTTTTAGTAATTTTTCTTTTAACTAATATATTCATCTTTTAATACAGTATATATATATATATATATATATATAAATTTTTTAAAGTTTTGGAGAGTAAATATTAAAATTATATAAGTATTATAATTTTTAATTGTTTAAAAATTTTGGAGGCCATACGCTCTCGTAAAAGCTCCGATTTTGAATGTGGTTGTTTTCAATTACATTTTCTTCCAAGACTGTTTGGTTGAGTGGTCGCACTTAGCAACTTGTGGTTAGCCAGCCACTACTAACAAATGAATTTGTTAATTCTATTATTTAAAATAATATTATTATAATATAATCGAAATAGACTAATTAAAGATATTTTATAAATCTAAAGTGGTCTTACCAAATTTAATTCTATTATTTTTATCAGTATTTTATAAATTTATTGAATTTAATTAATTAAGTTTGATATTATTAGAATAAAAATTTAAATCAATATATTAAAATTTATTAATTTTTTATTGCATAATTACTAATATCAGTTCTATTAATTGATACTTTCAAATTTTAACTATTAAAAATAATTTTTTTCAAATTATAATATTTGAAATTAATTTAAAACACAATTCAAATATTTTATTTTCCTCATCACATAAATAAATAAATAAAATGGTTCATATTTTTCAAGGTTTATAAATTAAAAGGATAAATAGAAATAAATATGTTTGATAAAAAAAACCCAACAATAAGTCAAAGACGCATGAGAGAGAATCGCCTATTACACAACGTGACAACGCGATGACTGTGACTACTCACGCACGTGGTGGGTTACTGGTCCTTTCGGTCACCTGACTGGATATGCCGGTAACTCATAAAAATCTCATCTTTCTTTTTTCAAAAAATAAACGGTCAAGATCACAAACTCCCCCTTCTTATACCAAAGATCACAAACTCCCCCTTCCTGTACCAAAATCATTAAATAAATAAAACACCTCTTTCTCTCTTCCTCTTTTGCTGTAGTTGAAAGCCTTCATTTTAGTTTTTTTTTACTTCTCTCTCTAGTTTTTTCTCTTATGTTGAGGTTTGGTGGACTGCTGGAGGGATTGATCTGTGAATTTATGGTTTCTGGGCTTGTGTTTTGATTTTGGATTTTTAATTGAATTTTGTATAATTTTCCTTTTTGAGAGATTGGTGAGGTGAAATGGAGAGAGATTTTATGGGTTTGAGCTCAAAAGAACCATTGGCTGTGGTTAAGGAAGAGGTTAACTCTGATGGGTTCAAGGAGATAGGTAATTTTTTTTTTATCTATACTGATTTGTTTTAATTGGTTGCTTCCATTACTGATATTCATCAATTTAGTTTTTAATTTCTTGCAATTTAAGTAATTTTTCATTTAATTTGATTTGGAAACTGTGTAGTTCTGCTTTTAAAACGTGGGTTGGTTTAGAGTTTCAATTTTGCCTTATATTTGGTTGTATCTGTCAATTTTGTTGTAAAACTTGGATATATGGACGTAACCAATGAAAAGAGAATTTTTTTTCTAATATTAACAAACTGTCCATGTTTATTTGGTTTGAAATAAGAAGGTAAGTTGAATATGGAATTGTTGTTTTCTTGACCAACATAACTTCAATTATAATTAGTTTGTGAAATTTAACTAGTTATTTCTGAACTTTGTTCAATTAATTTGTTGGCATATGCTTAATCTCTGATACTTCAGAGTTAGTTGGATGGCTTTATTTTAATATTTGTAGTAACAAGGATTTGTACGCTTATATGTACATGCATGCAATTGGTTGTCAAAAACTCAGTAATTTGGTGTTATAATATATTAATATGGTTTGCCATTTGAGAGTGCCAGAAAGAATATCAGTATTCATAATTTTTTCTGTAACCTTAGTGTACCATCTAACTGTAAAGAGCTGCGCCATCTGGAGTTTAACTTATTTTCCAATTATAGTTTGAATTATAATCTCTTTATTGACCAAAGTTGAGTTCTAGAGGAACTGGGTTTGCATTTTTAACCTTTTGTTTTAAAACTAAAATCTTGGGAGCATTGTTATCTTTTTTGGGCAATTCTGTAGGATTTAGTAAGGGTTCAGGGATCCACTGGCCTTTCCCCAACAAGGTCTCTGCCCTTCCTCATTTGATGTCTTTCAAGGTTGCTCAAGAAGACAAGACCAAAAGGACTGTATCTGAATCCTTGGTGTCTCCTGGGCTGTTGTCTTTGTCAACAGCAGATGCATTTGAGCCTAGCCAGAAACCGGTGATTGCTGAAACCCAGGTATTTAGGTGTTCCCCTAACTATTGATTTTCTTCCTTTTCAACAAATTTAAGTTGTTTCATAGAAATATTATTATTGATTTTCTTTTTGTAAACAAGTATGCATGCTAAAGGGCTGAATTTCTATGTTTGCATTGACATTCAAAATTAACTGGACTATTATTCCAGTGACCCTTTTTAATTACCTTTCTTGTTTGGAATAACATCACGCCCCTCTTTGTATTAGTGTGAACCAATAATTTGCATTGGTTTTTACTGTATAGAAATCATTCAATCACGATAGGCAAGGTGGGACTCAATTTACATTGACTGCTTATCCTGTGCATCATCCTCGTGAAGTGAAGATGTTTCCAGTCGCCAATTATCCAAGTTCAATTTCTATGAGCAACCCTTTCTTGAAGAATCATTATGCAACTACAGGTCAGAATATTGTTGGCACTACCATGAAACCACAGTTACTGGGAGGAACTTCTGTCACAACTTCACAGACAATTTGTCCTACTACTGGTTCTGTTGTCGGAGTGACTGAATCCTGGTAAATTTATAACTTCTGTTGAATATGAACATAAAACTGGCATTCTGGAACATGAACAAGCTTCTTAATTGAACTATGTTCTACAACAGTGCAAATGTCTCAGAGTCTCTTGCTCAACTGACCATCTTTTACGCTGGCACAGTGAATGTATATGATGATATATCACCTGAAAAGGTTTTCCCTATTTCCCTTCCTGCAAAATACTTTTGCTTGTTGTTCATTTTCAAGTACAGCTTTGTTGAGCTTAATAATTACTATTGGGAATTTTGTCCAGGCTAAGGCTATCATGTTATTGGCTGGAAATGGATCGTCCGTCTCCTCTAATATAACACAGCCAAAAATTCAAGTCCAGGACTCAAACTCCAAGCCAGTAGCAACTGATGCTACTCCAATGAACAACCCTGTATCTACACCACCTTGCTCCCATCTCTCAAGCCCTTTATCTGTTTCCTCACACACTGGTGTTCAGTCAGGGAGTGGATCAACTAGTTCTGAAGAAATAATGGCAGCTAAAATCACTGCAGCTACAACAACTCCTGTTAGCAAATTGGACACTCCAAAACTTACTAATCCCATGGGATCTATGGCTGCAACAACTATGATACCATCCGGTATGATATTGTATTCTTTACAATTAAGTCTTTCTTATGAATTCTGTATCAGAAGGTTCCAAACTGTTTGTTGCTCGTTGCCCACCACTCACTAAAGTGTATAAACATCAAAAGTTATTATTACTTTATTCATCATGCATAATTAATATGCGACTTCTGCAGCAGTGCCCCAGGCTAGAAAGGCATCGTTGGCTCGATTTTTGGAGAAGCGCAAGGAGAGGTAAGTTTATACATTCAGGAAGAAATAATTTGATTATGACCGGTTGTTAAAATCTCTTTAGCAACTATTTACCAATATCAGATGGTATGCAAGGTCATAGTCTGTGGGAATGTGTTGCCATGTGTAATACAAGCAGCTTACTGGCTAGGCAACAATGATTTGCCTGTATTATACTAACATGTTGAAGTCTGTTATTCATTAAAAAAATTGAGGTTTTGATATTCTGCAATTCTACTTGAGTTTGTGCTTTAGTAGTTTGCCCACAGTTCGTGATCACATGTGCTATTGACATGCAAAAGGAAAAAAAGGGGATACTTAAAAGAGAGGGAAAGATAAATTGGAGAGGAAGGAAGCAAATATAATACAGTATATACTCCTTGCATAGAGACTTGCCTGCCTTATTATCACTGAAACTTATTCTTAGAGAGACAGACTTGTTTGTGCTCATTAATCATCATTCCTTCTTTATGAAACTCAAAAAGTAATTTTTTTTAGTAGTCTTAGTAATTTTCTATCTTATTATCCTATTGAAGTGTTTACAGACATAATTGAGTTTATGGTTGAATTAAGATCTTTGTTCTGAGAAACTGACTTCCGTAGAACATAAATGTTTTTTCTTTCAATGAGGATCTGTATTTGATGCATGGCCTTTGTTTGTGGATAGGGTGATGAGTGCAGCGCCGTACAACCTTGGCAAAACTTCACCTGAATCTGCCGCCTAGCATCCAATGGAATATTATGCCTCCGAAGCAGATAGCAGTACTCTTGGCAAGCAAGGAAAGAGTAACCGCAACAAATGAAGCGGCCTAGGAGGGGAACATTTCGATTCATGTACCAACTTAAAGATGTAAGCACTTGTATTTTTTATTTTTGAAGTACAATGACTGTAATCTTTAATTCAAAACTTGAACTTGCATATATTATATAACATACATATAGATGGTGTAGGGTTTTTCCCGAGTTTTCATTTCTTTTACCGTTTCTATTAATGCATTCGGATTAGTTACTTCCGAGATGACATTGATTTATATCATTTTGTAGTATGTAATTTCTGTTAAATTGTGGAAATAAATACCATATTAAGATCATCACTAGCATCTTGTTTCAATTCTTTCTTGTTTGCTTGCCTACATGCTATAAAGATACTATTTTGTTGCATAACTCCTTGAACTTCAGTCTTGCTTAGACTCCCAAGCCCGTATCCGCATTTGACCCTGTTCGGGTTTAACCGAGTCAGTTTCAGTTCGGTTTACGGGTCGAACCGGCCGTGGCATGGCCTATATTTATATCAATGTTATTTCCAACTGGATTTAAGCTAGAATCATATACAATTGTGTCTAATTACTAATTCCAGGTGAGAGGATCAGTTCTTTTAATATATTTTGTATCTCATAATGGCGATTGGTTCCAAATTTATTGTTTTTTTCAATCTTTATTTGATTGCATTTTGACTTGCTTATCATTCACAGTTCACAGTTCTTAATTGTCATGGATTTTTTCAAAGAAAAAGTAAATTGTTGTGGATTAAATAAATCTTGAAGCATGATTATGACAGGAACCAACCCGTTATTCAATTTCTTAATTCAATGCTGGAGTTCCTAATTTCAATTCCGTATTTATTTATTTATTAATGGTTGATGCAGATGTTTTTTTTTAAGAGAGATTTAATTTAAATTAAAAGTAATATTAATGGGTCAATATAAATATCAATTACATCAATACAATATGCATGAATTATCAGCTTATCAGCTCTGAAGTGAAGTTTTAGGTGAAGTTTAGTCCGTTTCTATTTTCAAATATTTTTTGGGCTAAATTACTTTTTTAAAAAATCTGCATTTTTACATTTTAATTAAAAATAATTTATATTTTTAATTTTTTCAATTAAATGAATAAAATTTTAATATTTTATCATTTTAAATATTTTGGTCAATTTAGTGAAAAAATTGTTGATTTATTTGAACTTTTTAATGAAGATATTTTTTTTTTTGCCACATGTAAGATAATATTAATAATTAAATAGTAACAACATTAACTATGCAGTTTATTTGCCAAAAAAATTTAGATATCGACATAATATCTAAATTGATAAAATATTAATAATTTGTTCATTTAATTGAAAAAATTGAAAAATATTATTTTTTATACAATTTTAAAAGTTCAGACTTTTTTTTTTTTTTGGCAATTTCTCCTCTTTTTTCTTTTGAAAATCATATTTGTTTAATAGAAGGACTATCTGAATTTATAGCCCAAGTAACATCACAACTTTACCATAAAATTCAAGCTTGATCTAGTTTAACAAAATAAAACAAAAATAAATCCTTACTAATACAAGAAAAATGAAAAATCATAAAGAAAAAAATATTTATTTGCAAATATATATATATATATATATATATATATATATATATCAAATTCTTCTAATTTACCTAGTATTACTTCATCAAAATTACAAATACGAGCAGTGTGGTTGTCTATTTAAAATACGGTATTATTCTTTACAATCTTTACTTTTCTATTATATTACTCAATCATATATATATATATAGAGAGAGAGAATCTAAAATAGTTAAATAGGAAAGTGACATTATTACACAAAATTCACACTCACGTGATCGCATTTCAATGACTGGCTATCCTTTCTTTAGTTGAGTGGCCACAGTAAATCCAGTTTCTTGATTTTTTTTTTTTAAATTTTAATTTTTTATATCCTTTTCAAATCTGCCAGACTTACTGATCTTTATTTTCATTATTTATTTCAGTGATATTTTCAAAAAGAAAAAGAAAAAAAAAAAACGTTTTCCTTCCACTTATCTCTATCAAATTGGGGAAGTGGTGGTTTAACATCAGAAACGTTTTCAATGACTAGGTACTACTTGAGTTGGGCTACACCAACAATCTCTCAAATATCATTTTGTCAAAATTTCAACCAATCAAAAGACATTTTTTCAAAAAAAAAAATCTATGAGGGTTGCAGACGAGGTTTTGTATTCTCTCACTGCTCTTTCAAAAATTTATGAAAGAGTATTTCTCCAATTTTCAATTTATAATTCTAATTAGCTGATTGAATTCACATGGCCTAAAAAAACTTCTTTTTTTCTCCTTGAGGACGAGGACAGCTTCTTAATATGTTGTCCAATCACCCATCACTATTGGGTCATTTTCTGTCTGGGGCTTATTGATAGGGAGGCTCCTAAATTTGGAGAAGCACACTGGCCCACTTTTTTTTTTTTCAAGAAATGGTTCTTTTTTTCTTTCTTATGGTCCCGGCGTTAGATTTTCTTGAGTGTTAAATTTGTTCCTATATACGCAATTGTCAATATTAATCAATTGAGCTTGTAATGTTACAAAATTGTTCAATCATGGTCCAATTCAACAAAATTTTTCACATTGACAAACACGTTTATTCTGTTAATTTTGTCAAAATATTTACCAATGACAAGTCCAACATTTGATTAAAACAAATGAATTTCACAAAAAAAAAAATAATAACAATAAGATCTTTGATTGGAATAGATAAAATTTTATCTCATTATATTGAAATGAAAATAAAATTTCCAAAAAAAAAAAAGTTAAAAATGAAATAAAAAAGAAGTTTTAACCTTGTAGGCTGACGTCACATTTTGAATATGATGAAAAAACAGAGTTTTCATTCGAACAATGGTGAGAAACAATTTCATTTGTTGCACTAATTACAACAAAAATTCTGTTTATCTAATTTTTATAAAATTTAAATTTAATTATATGAATTTCTATTTTCATAACAAATTTAATTTTGATATAGTTAAATTACACTCATAACCTAACTGACTAGGACGTAGATTACTTAATCATTTTAATATGTCATCTGACCGAATTTAATTAAATAATCTACGTCAACATCAGTTAAATTTAAAGTGTCATTCAATGATATTAAAACTAAATTAATTACAAAAATATAATTCTGACAAATTGCAAAATTCAAAATTTTTTATACATTTAAGCTTTTTATTAATCAGATCAGTAATAAATTAATCTCGAGATCCCATTTAATTTAAATAAAAAAAAGGTAAAATATTCACGATTTAAAAAAGGCGTAAAGACAAATTGGATATTTAACTCGTATATAATTGGTTAGCTTTCTTGGTGAACAGAGAGAGACCCACCCGGCCAGCAACTGATACTGTACACAAATCTTATATTTCGATCAAAAAATCGATAAAATCAGAGCCTCATATCAAAGGTACAACTGGAGTAAAGCCTATATTATTTAATATTTATTTTATTACAATTTAACTTACATAAAATTATTTAATTAAACAAGACATTTAGAAAATTTAAAGACAATTTAGATTTAAATAGACTTGAAATATAAAATAAATAAATAAAATATAATAATAGAGTTTATTAGGCTAAAATGTAATGATATATGAAGGTTCAGCGGACCAAGGTGCTTTTATGAGAAAATTACCTTCCTGAGACTAGCAACTGCAATATCTGTATTCTTAATTGGACAATGCCATTATCATTTCATACGTGTGAAGTATCCAACATATTTACAAGATAAAACATCTCATGGAGGAAAATTTTTGAAGAAGAAGATGAGTGTGTTTATCATCCTTTCAACTTGGAAGAAAATTTATAATCTATATTTTTCCATGCTGGCGCAGACCTCCTCTGAGAAGGATGAGATGCAGGTCATACTAGCCTGCAAATTGAACATGCATTTTCCTTTTAACACTATGGCGCAAAAAGGTTAAGAGGTTATAATCCTTTTCTGGATTTTTAATTACATGGAATTATCAGATTTTCAAGTTACCATTATGGCAGAAAACGCGAAATGTTTGAGCTCAAAGACATTTCTCTCATTACTAGGCTACACTTAACGGTGATTAAACTCCATGATCATGAGGGATTCTGGACCAGCTTTGGATGAGTAGCAGCATAAATAGAGGAGTTCATATCCGGCTTCAAGTGTGAAAGCAGATGTTGTATATCAGGACGTAGACTTTCTGCTGCTCTCCCACAAAGAGCCAGAACTTCGGGTCGAGGCTTACTGTTAGCCTGAACAGGCCCTTCCTGCCCTTCATAATGTACAACATGATGGCTGAGACACGAGAATTACTCAAATGTTTAGTTAGAGAAAAAATTATGTATTGCAATTTCAATCCGTATTCAGCTAGAAGGACAAGTAAAACTTACAGGAAGTCAATAAGATCAGATATTTCTGATGCTTCAACAGGCGTTGATGGTTGTGAATTCCTCCCAAAGACATCGACCGTTGTATTTAAAAGCAATGAGAGGGTCTGAAAAACGGTTGTGAAAAATGAGAAGATAGGAAATAAAAAGGTCGAACTGGCCTTCCAAAAAGGAAACCCCAGAGGCATGTTTGTTTGAGTAAATTACCATCAGTGTCAAACGAAAAACGGAAAGTTCTCAGATTTGCATGACAAAGAATATGGTCTATGCAATATCTTCATGGTATAATGATGAATTAAAAATTTTAGTCTGCATTTTCACCATTAAAAAAAGAAAAATTTAGTTTGCATTTCAAGCCATATCTCATTCTTCATTTTTGCAAGCATCACGACTCCAGATATTTTTCTTTGTGCTACAGTTGGAATAGGCATTGCCATATCATTAATAATATAAAAATAAATGTAGTATGGATGGTATTCAGGTGAGGTCTAGATCAGGCCCTAACTACTTTGAACCCCATTTCCACTCCAAGGGCTCATGTGAATTTGCTTTTGATTCAAGCATCAAAGAGAAACAATACCTTCAAAACTTTTTGCTCATTCTCTCAGGAACAGTGCCATGGATTTTTAAGGTTCATGGTTAAGGTTTAAAGTACAGTTAATAATTCATATAATCAGGATTCAACCATGAAAAGCTAGAATTAAAAGAAAAGGTTGTAACAAATTTGAGCAGCAAAGAAATCAGGTTTCATTGGCATATCAGGAATATTTAATTGGTAGAGATTGGTCTCAAAATCAGGTTCCAATGATATTCAGAGAAAGGTTAACATGTGGTTGCAGTGAAGAAATGCTCCATTATTTAATTGGTAGGAATTGATCTGTAAATTGGTAGAAATGCTCCATTAATTAATTGGTAGGAATTCACATGTGGTTGCAGTGAAGAAATGTTCCAATGATATCAGAGTTCCAATGATATTCAGAGAAAGGTTGACATGTGGTTGCAGTGAAGAAATGCTCCATTATTTAATTGGTAGGAATTGATCTGTAAATCTATAAGGACGCATGAAATTTGTGAGTTATAATCAGGTAACTGAAGAAAATTAGAAGAAAGATAATATGAGGCAAGAGAAGTGAAGACCATTCATTGCAAGCATGCATGCTTCTAAACCAAATCATACAATCATAACCCTGACATTAAGAAAATAATTAAGTCCATTTTGTAGACTCAATGACTTATCACATTAGCAGGAAAAGAATTCGTAAATAAAACAAACTTGTTTATGAAAACACTATATTCCCTAGATAAGACCCCCAAATAAGAATGCTGGTAACAAACACTCTATTTCTAAAATATTTTAGTTTAAAACAAAGAAACAGAATAATTCCTAATTTTGTTGAAACTAGACATTTCAGTAAACATTAATAAAGCTACTGGCATGCACATCCATTATATCATCACTAGACATTTCAGTGATATGTTGAAACTAGAGAGTGGTTCTCTTCTGTACCTTATTAAAGAGAGAATGAGCATTGGCAAGTCTTGGGAGCAATGGACCCATTATACGAAATGCTATCCTCAACATAGCAACTGATGTTATTGGCCTGAGATGTTTAATAATTATGTGTGTCCCTTCCAACCATTCTTGCGGGAGATTACTGAAGAAAGAATGTAACAGAGCGACTATATTACCTGGCAATGCATCGTTTGCATAATGAGATCAGTGTCCATAGAAGGAATAAATAATGAACACATAAAAGTAATGAAGCACATGACAAACAAATTTCACCAATCAAACAACGATTGTTCAGTTAAAATAAGCGTACGAGGAAACAAGTAGCTAAGGTGCATTGCACAGTCAAATCAGAAATATGTTGGAAAGTAATTTATCATTCAATATATAGACAAACTATTTTGTCTAGGTCTCAAGTTTAGGCACACAATTTCTGTACTGGAGTCATATCACCCAAGAGTTTTTATAAGAACCTTGGTCTACTCTGATTGGATCCATGTTATCTAAATAGAGCCTCCATCTTACTCTAAATGGTTGCCATCCAACCTTCAGATGGATGCATTTAGTATGAGATCCATTCTCATAGAATCATTAACTCAACTTCTAATTTTTGCCAAAGCTCATTCTATGAACATCCTGCATTCAACCTTACATAGCATAACCAATCTCATCACAGCTCTGAAAGCTTATCCCTTCAGTCTAACAAAAATTGTGAACAGAAAGAAGAAAAAGAAAAAGAAAAAAGATATTGCATTTGTTCATTTAACCCACATTATGTATGGTAAATACACCCTATATTCTCATGATGAAAACCAAACGAACAAAAAATGAAAAAATCCTGCTGAAGCACCTTAACTGTTCAATTTAATATCATTTCTGTATCTACTCCAGATGATTGTCTTCAGCTGTAGAAATTTACAGTAATCTCCAGAAGTTTCTCAAGAAAATATACAACTATACTTTTTTTTTTCTTCATCCATGTTTGAATGTAATATTTTCTTGAATGGAGAACCATAAATGGCAGATCAGTTCTTCGAATTTACAACTGACTTCACAAAGAAATCACTAAACAGATGTTTCAAGCTTCCTTAAGAAAAATTGAAGCTTTTCTCCAGCACACAATTCAAGCCATTCCCCATACTCGAGTCAAATATGTATTACACCCTCGTTGCCAACACGTTTCTGATTTTCATTTTCTTTGTTAACTGTTTTCTTGTTCTCTTATTTATGGGTACAAAACCCCACAACCAATGCCTCTTCCGTTTTCTGTTTCATTTTTGTTTTTCCTACTGTAGCATGAAGTTCATTTCCCTTTTTCTTTTTGGCATGACACTACAAGTAATGATCCTTTTCCTTACACTTTTTCTTCTGCATCCATGATCTCCCTCTCTAATCCTTCTTACTGCTTTTTTGTTTTTAAAAGAAATAATAATCTCTGTATCCACTATCTCTCTCTAGTCCATCTTACTGCATTTTCTTAAAAAAAAAATAATAATAATCATTAAATGGAACTAAATCCAATTTGAGTTTAAAACAGTTTTCAAAGGTAGGGAATTTTTATTGGTTTGTCATGTCCATAGCAGTCTCAAGTCTCAACACTGTGATTCGCCATTCATACATACTTGTTGGAACCTGAGTGAAACTGTTCTTGCTCCTTCATTAACTCCCACTCTATACAAGTACATATACGATAAGGATAAATAGATTAGATAATAACCATTAACCACCTAACAAGCACTAGTTAACTTCCAAAATCCCAACAAATGTTAAAAAATGAAATAATGCCTTAACATTTATTAGAAATAACTGCTGTCCTACAGAAACTGTCACCCTATGTTTGACAGAATTGATAACAATATGCATTTGCTGAACGGAAACTCCCTCATTTTCCAATACCCATTTTGTGCCCTCTCTAGATCAACAAGTGTCAAGAACCTCCTTTTGTTCTTGACTACCCCAATAATTAGCAAGAAGCTCCAGAATCCTGATATGCAATGTTAAAAAGTTCCAGAGGACAACCTCTACTTAAATCTTTAAACACTGATATTCTAGAAATTGTTTCAGAGGAAATATAATTTTGAATAAGCCTTGGAATTTTTTTTTTTTAAATTCTTGCTAATTATTGGGGTAGTCAAGAACAAAAGTCTTTATAGTGCATTCATTAAAACCTCCTTAACAAAAGTCTTTTAAATATAATGTTAAAGAAAAGTCTTGGAATTGTTCTAGAGGACGACCTCTACTTAAGTCTCTATAGTGCATTCATCAAAACCTCCATTTTGGCCGTCCTCCTTTTGTCCTTCCAATTCACCCCAACAAAATTAGCATTGCTATCAAAAGGGATAATTTTATATAGCACTGTAAAGGCACATAGCAATGTTGTGTAAGATATTTCAGAATGCAATTAATGAATTAGATCCAGAATATGCAAAATATTCCCATGTATGTCAGAATATGATAATATTAACTACAATAATAGTACCAGAAACAGCAACGAAATAATGCATAAAATAGCATACCAATTGCTGTTGAGGTATTGTCCTGAGCAGCCCATGTTGGATCCAACAAAGCATAGCCAACAGCAGAGTCTAACTCCCCAAGTGATCTTTTGCTGTCAGTGAGCCACCAACTCTCTTTTATTATACGTGACGCCTCCATATAAAGTTGCAAGTGAAAATCGGGAGGAAGCTGAGCCAGTAGGAGACCACAAGCTTGGATCAATAAGCAAGATAGCTGCTGGCATGTATATCCACTGCGGGAAACAAAATTAGCAGTATTGATTCCTGAAACTGAAGGAGTTGACCTACTTGCACCCAAGGAATCTGTACTTCCCCCAGAAGGGGATGTTGGTAAAGCTGATCCTTGTCCACTATTACTTGGAGCTACATGCAGACCATTGCTGGACTGTATTAGAGTTGGTTGTATATTAACTACAATTTGAACTAGAGATGATACAATTTGGGATGCAGTCACTGGAAGTGACAGTAGTTCAATGACTGCTGTTTCAAGAACTAATTGAGTATAAGTTCCGGGATCTTGAATTTGATAAAAAGCCTTTTGGCCCTCGGACGAATTTGTTGGCCCAGGCTGAGATGTTGCTGGAGTCTTGGTATTTGGATTGCGCACTGAATTAGATAAACAATCTCCCACTGGTCCGCACTTTGAGTTGGTATTTAATGGGGGTAAAACATTATTCACAAGTCCCAACAACAAAGTTGCAAAATACTCTGGAGGTGGGCACATGACAGGGTTTGATGAACTGATGTGCTGAGGAAATGACTCTGAAAGTGGGATCTGAAGGTATAAATAGCAGGAACAAGATATTAGCACTATAAAGCTGTGAAACAAACAAGCAAAACAGGATATGGAGCAGGAATAGCATCTATAAGTACCTTGCTGAGATCAAGTACTTGTAGTATCCTCACAATAAGCTTTCCAGGAAGATGTCCATAGAAATATGACAGTATATCACGAACAAATGTGAACCTTAAGGGGTGGTATGCTAGAAATTGAGAATACAGTGCCAGAACTCTATCAGCAGGATCTATAGCATCATTTTCAATAAGTCTATATACAATCAGGGGGATGACTGGAAGCAAACGAGCTGCAATATCATCAAAGAATGTGGGATACCTGCAGAGCTTATGACAAAAGGTGTCCGTCAGTTAGCATTCACAAGTCTGTATTTTACTGTAATGGTTGGTTCTATTTTGGTTAAGAGAATGTACTGAATGTAATGCTATTAAGGAATACATAAAGAAGAAATGCTTGAAGTATTGATCACCCAGTTGATTGTAGATTACAACCATTCAGGTATAAGACATTTTCTTTTTACAAAATAGTGCTCCATATTCTAGTAAGAAATTATAACAAATCAGCAACTTATAAATTGTTAAAATTCCCAAAGATAAAGAGCTATGTGTATCAAAGATGATTCAATTGATTTCTGCTGAGATTAAACAAGTAAAGTAATTGAGAATCTAGAGACGAGAGAATTATATAGAGAATTATTTCAAGTCAACTTTATATGATCAAAGACATTATTGCACTTTTGATCAAATTGCACAGGCAATAAGATTTTAATTTTTAGCTTTGATCCTAGATCATAACATGCACTTTCAATCACAGGAAACATGAACTACTGATGTTGAAAGTTCAAGAAGCTTATTTCTAGTCAACTTTTATCATATGGCCATATTTGCTATCGCCCACAAATTTCTATCCTCATCCACTCTCTTTATTGCGCATCAGACTTTCTTAAAGAATCTCCAGATATGACCTATCAAGAGGTTCAAGAAACAATCAGAAGTAAATTTTTGTCCGATTCGGAAGTTTCATGGATTACCACACACTAGTTTGACCACCAAACTTGTAAGTTACAATCAAGTTTTATAATTAGGCAAACCATGTTACATAATTTTAGTTAGGCAACACAATATAAAAGACTTGACCTGTCCTTCCATGAGAGATGATTGCCAAGTGCCTTTTGCAATTCAAGACGCTTGAACAATCCAGAGTAAAGCCAATGCTCAGGAGGCCCACGATTCAAACGAAAAAATGCCACTCTTTGTTGGAGCTCTTGTCTGTCAAGTAGTAAACTGATCTGCAACATGCATTATGATCCCAAAATATAAGCACAAGTACAACAACTCAAACATTAATATCCAGGAGTGATTTTGTCCAAGATCATCCAGGAACAATTCTGATTTTCCTTCTCCAATGGTGAAAGACTTTTAAGAAAGTTTAGAAAGTTATGATTAATCAGTATTCGCATGTCAGATAAAGAGTTGTGTTCCAATGTACTTTTGGTTTTTTTATTAAACTTGATATTCTTTTTTCCTATCATATAAATATTCTTTTAACTCTTAAGTTATAAGCTTTTGTACTTCAGTTGCTGGTTCAAATAAAAACTAGTATTGGTGATATAAAAAAAAATGATTATCATGGGAGAAGGAAAATTGACAACAAGGGACAAGAAATTCACCTCTAAAAGATTCAACTAAAAGGAAAAATGTAAAATTAATCCCTTGATGCAGAAATGTGCAAAAAGCCAACAGAACAATATGGTCTCATAGTAGCTGCAAAAGGCATCTATTCTATAGTTCTAGAACTAATATCTTCCAAATGAACACCTAATCTTCATAAACCCATTAAGCTCCCAAACTTTCCTCATCCTAGAACCTCAAAATCCAAGCCAGTCACTCTACAGAAACCTTGTTACTCATTAACAAATATTCAACCTCATCCCACCTAGGAACCTTTTTAACCAACACTCTCACCATAAAATCATACTTGCTGAAGTCTGAAAGAGGCAATTCAAAAAGTTTGGTAGCATGCAACACCAATTGGTTCAATATATCTTACTTAAAATGAAACACTCATCTGAAGTGGAGAACAGAAGATTCACATTTATAATCTCAACTGAATACAAAACTAGGTGGGATGCAGATCAAACATAATCAGGTTGGTTTTCTTATACCCTTTAAGGGAATAGGGAGCTTTGAGGTCTTCACTTCATATCACCCCATCCACCAATGTCAATAATGGTAAGAATTATTACGTAACCCATCATCACTCAGCCATTTGGCCTCCTAATGAACTGTGTTTAATGTGTACATATTCCTCATTTAGGTCAAACAAAATAAATGACATAAAAGAATTAATGCAGTATAAATGAGTTACCCTCCTCCACATATGCACATCCTTTCTTTCTTCCTTCAAAAAATTTCTTTTATTAAACAAGGAAAAATAAAGATTATATGCTCGTACAAATATATAACCAACCACTGATCTAATAAATATGCAAATGAAAATTGCAAGATTTAAATTGTAAGAGAAGCATACCACAATACGCAAAGCATGGGGATCATCGTCACGATCAGTAAGAGCTAGAAGCACAATATCCAAAGGAAGAAGTTCATGAGTCCAAAGGAAAAATGCAAGGTTTGTACAAGTTTTTACCAGAAGGTCCTAGCGAATCAAGGGGAAAACAACAAAAAAAAAAAAAAAACAGAAAGAAAAATGAAATAAAAAGTTTGAACATGCAAAATAAATGTGCAGATGTAAGTATATAGAATATTGAAGAGTAACCAGAACAGAAAATATAAACCTGTACAGAATGACCATGCTGAAGTTCCATCTGAATATTGTGAAGTAGAACATCCACCATAGTGTATATGTTTGCTGTCACTTCTTCTGGGGAGAATTCTTTCAAGACACGTGCCTGAACTCCAGTTTTTAGCAAAGAAAGTATCGCCACAACAATGAATACATTTCCTCAAGAACATAACACTTTGAATAAAGTAGTGTTTAGAATTGCTGTTGAGTATCCTAAAAGAAGATTTCGAATTTGTTTGATTTAATTGACTATTTTTTTTAATTTTTTATAAACTGTTTTTTCAAACCTACTTTTGGAAAAAACATCTATTTACCTGCTACTACCAAAAGCAGTTTTCAAAACTCAAAAAAATTAAAAATACCATTTTTTTTAAAAGCGCTTTTTTGAAACTCAATCCCAAACAGACCTTAAATAATAATTCTCCCAGAAATAGAGCTAAAATTAGCAAACATCTATAAATACTGTGACATTGCAATGTGAATCCTCTACTAATATTATTTACCTTTGAACCTTGAACTTCAAGCAATCTTTCAATGGTCTTTCTATTTAATGCCATATACAAACAACATAAAAATAATATATTAAAAGAATCTCTCCATCTTATAGTTCTTGTCTCCCCTCACCCTCCTACCTCAGAGTCTATAATTTTTTTATCAAGTTTCAAGTGCAAGCGGCATTTTCTTTATTTGAAAATTGTCAACTGTTTGATCTGATCATCATTCTACTAACTTGTACTGATCCATCACTTTCCAAAGATGGACTAAAATGATAAAATGTTGTAAAGTTCAGCTCCAAAAATTAAAAATACAAGGTTTTAAGAAGCAAGAGCCCCAAATTATAGGGGTATAAACCCAATTTAATCAGAAAATAACTACTCAAGTACTAATCATATAATTTTATCTTACATGATAAAGCAATTAAAAGATAGTAAAGTCATACCAGATTCACACTGTTAATGTTTTCAGGGTGCCCCTGCATCAGTATCCATGCACCAGCACACAGATATTGTCGATGCTGAGGAAAACTATGGTTGATATAAGTCATAACATATGTAGGATCAGCAGATGGTGAAAGTAGCTGGGTACATTGGTGAATCACAGTTGCCTCTGCCTGCAAAAATAGTAGCATTCTGATATATATATATAATCCTCAAGCACTCAGCTTTAACATACTTGGTAGTCAAACTAATAATGTTTCAATTAAAAAACCCTAATTTAAAAGTAGCACAATACACACATGTTGCAATTCACAGAGCATATAACGTAGGACAGCCTTGAAATTCAGATTTTGAAATCTATCTTATCAATAATGTTGGGCTAAAACTGAGAAACTTTACAACTATAGCCTGGAGAAATCAGCCGTCATTCAGGGAAAAATCTTTAGCAGCAGAGGGATGAATCAGCAACTGCTCAGGGATTATATTGACAGAATATAAACCTTACAGAATAACAGTGCTTCAAAAGTTATAATATAAACCTTACAGACTTACAAGGGCCTTACACAAGTCTCACTGAAAACAATAAACTTTTCTTGTGAAGCCTAACCTGTAAAAGGATTACAGACTTAATAACAAACTTTGTTCCTAAATTATATTGTTTTAATGAAACATTTGGTCATATATATAAATGAAAGTCTAATATAACAAAAATCAAATGAAATCAAATTGGAAGAAGAGACGTTCCAAAATTTGACAAGAAATGACTGCATAGTACATAAACAAAGCAGAATCTCAATGGTGTCCCTTAATTTTTCTTTCTTTCTTTCTTTTTTGTTTTTTTCGGTGGTGTAAGAGATTGCATTACCACAAATTAAACGGAACTCCAATAAGTACTTTCCTAGTTCCCTTAGTGTATGCCTTCTTATATGGAAAGCAACCAAAATTATAGCCGTAGATAGCAAATTATTAAGCAGGCATAAGCTATCTATGTTAAGAATGCATTCTGATATGGAGATCTTGAGGATGTGAGGTATATTGAGATTCCATAGAGGATTGCTTCCACTCATGAAATAGGGATGGTGCGTAAGCTAAAAGGGCATTGTATGGTCTGAAACAATCCCCACATGCTTAGTTTGGGAGATTGCTACTGTTTTTCCCAGTGAGCTCATCTTTGCTCTGTATCTCTATTGGAATAATGCAACCATTCACCCAAGCAGTTAGAATACCTCAATTTTTCACCAATAAAAAGTACAAATAGCGCAAAAATTAACAGCACAATAAAGTCATTACAAAAGAAAATAAAATTAGAGGCTATTGAATGATGAACCTGCTGCCATGCTTGAATAGCTAGGCCTCGTTTATCAATCCGTCCAACCAAGGCATCACGAAGAAGGGGAGGAAAGTAGCGTAGTGTTTTCTCTGACCATGTGTGTTGGCTAGTAGCCATTATCTGTTCCAGCATAGTCTGAATGTAAAGCAAGTGATCAGCATCGGCAAGTCCACGAGTTTTGATGATGATTGCAAGAGTGATTACAGTTACACGATTCAGAGTTTCAGTGAATTCAGTTGGACCCTGAAAAAAGATTGAAGCAAAAACTTAGTTTGGCATATCCGACAAAAGGAAGGAGCGTCAGTCTGATGATAATATAGCCATACCTTTCCTTCTCTCTTCACAGAGAAAAAATCTCTCAGAGACAAAATTAAGTTCATGCACAGATTTTCTGCCAGCCTAAATACACGATGATCTCCCCGCTTCCCTTTTAATGTGGAAACTATTTTTGTAACATCATACATCAATTGTTTGCTTTTCCCTTGGTACCTACAAACAAAAGACGTCACAGAAGAAAGAACATAAGCCTTCCAATTTTTAGCAACTGAAGCAAATATACTTGATATGAAGCATTGTTTGCAGCAAGTTATTAAACAGAAAAGTGCCAAACAGGTTGTGGCACATATGGAAAGCAAACAAAAGAGG
This sequence comes from Balakata baccata, assembly GCA_949630135.1. Taxonomy (NCBI): domain Eukaryota; kingdom Viridiplantae; phylum Streptophyta; class Magnoliopsida; order Malpighiales; family Euphorbiaceae; genus Balakata; species Balakata baccata. Next base: position 43,819 of record CATIWF010045485.1, read on the forward strand.
CGCCGGGGAACAAGACTGCACACTGTTAAGAAAAGTCTGAAATTACACAGTGAAAATAAGGAGGCATGCATTCAGAATCTTAACATCTTCAAATTCCAACCCAGTCCACAATTAATCACAGTTCTGAAAGAATCAGAAGTTTCACCACTTGGATTGAATAGGTAATCACCTGTATAGTGGAAGTAATCGATAATTCACAATTTCAAATACCAGAAGAGTCACTCCAGGCTTGCTCAATAAGGACGGATACCTTTGTGCCAAATGCTGCAGAAAGAAAAGGCAGTGAACATAGCATTAATAAATATAAAAGCATAAGAAATTCAAATGGCTAATGAAGAATACAAAGGTGGGAAAAGAGGATAAGCGCTTAAATAAAAACATTCATCAACTCAGAAGCAAATATTGAGAGATCCTTTCACCATCTCACAAAAAATTCCAAAAATCGATATAATAACATTAAGGTTCAAGTTTTCTTCTAGCCACTCTGTGAATGTAGTATAATATGTAGTAGAATGATCTTGCCCAGGTATCATTGAGTGTGCTACACATGCAGGACAATTCTTGTCACCAATTGTATGCTGGTACACATTGGATTGAAGATTGCATATAAGCATCAAAACAACAACTACAAATGGAATCTTCAAGAGCCATACAACTCCGCTTTCGTAAAGTTTCTGGAATCCTTCAAGTAACAGCCAGTGTGTAATGGTATTGACTAGTAGTCTAGTATGTAACAATCCATCATTTCAATTGCTACTATTTTTTTCCCTCACTTAGCACAAACAGCTTAAATCTTCTTGCTCAAAGCACTCATATTATTTAAGTAATTCTGAGAGTCAACAAACAGACGTTCAGTCTTAGATTCAAGTCCAAATGCCTCTTAAAAACTTCTTGCAATATTGAAGAAAATTACAGATTTCTTAGCAATAACAACTTTCCTTTAGAAGCAAATAACTTTTTTATGGTGAAATAGCATAAAATTTCTCTCTTGAAATTTTATAATTTAAAAAAAATTAAAAAAAATACCTGTTTAGCTTTGGGAAAAGATAAATAAAATTCATTGAAAATACTCGAATTCTCTGTTAAAATTCTTAACACTCAATGCATTGGGAATAATGCCAATTTCTGAAATAAAATGGGAAACGAAAGAAACATTACAAGTGCGATGGCCAAAATTTGCAGAACTGCAACTATGTCCATGATATAAACACATAAATGATTCAAAATGAGACAACTAAGGAGAAGAATACACAAGAATAGTGGAAAACACCAACATACTGATAGTAGAAAACAGACATATTGGTAGTCCAAAAAATTTATTCACCACGCATCAAAAGAAAGCAATTTATTGGCATGAAAAAGTTTAGAACGTAAAGGGAATTACACTGAAGTGTGATCGAAACAATGAGTGAGGTGCAATGAGCAGCAATCGACAATATGTTTCAACCATTGCAATGCTAGGAATGACCTGCAAATATTAGAATCAAATCAGAAGAAAATACCAAATCCGGTAGACATCTGGTGGACCATTATCTAATTATCATAACCATTGCAATTCTAAGAATGACCTGCACCAAATAGTAGAATAAATCAGAAGGAACTGTGAAATCTGGCAGACATCTGATTGACCATTATCTAATTATCTACAGAAGAAGCTGTTCAGTCCTAGCAACAGCAGATCATGTTTATTAGACTAGATCAGAAGCAATTAACTCCAAGCTTCTATTCATGATACATGGTCTCAACTTAATATTCTAAGTCCATTATACACAAATTCTCGATACACATCCCTGTGGCAGTAATACTCTATTTACATATGAAAAAGAAATTATGTACTGCATCCGCACTGGTTTGTGAATTGCTACTCAATATTGGTGGCCATTAAGTTTCTCCTAAATCTGGCGTCAAAATTTTGAATATATAAACAACAGAAAGAATTTCTTTCAAAGAGAAAAAAAATAAAGCCTACCTTTTTTGCATTGTTATATTGCAATTTCTAAGATAATTTCTTAATCACCAACAATCTGTGCTCAGCTAGTTTGATCCTTTCTTTTCTCAATACAAACAGAATTTATGGGGAAGAAAGAATAGTACAATGCAAATGTCAAAAAAATAAACCTTGTACAATCCAACACACAACTGCAAACAAGAAAAATAGAACCTCTAATTAAAAAATAATGCCTTCAAGTGCCTTATCCAACATCTTCCTCATTGCAGCTTGTTGTAACACTATTCTAGAACTTGCAAGGAAGATAATTGGTTTCAAACAATATTAATTAGGAAGGGAGAAAAAAATCCTATTCCAAATATAAATCCAATATAAGCATAAAAAATAAAATTAAACATTAATAAAAAAAAAAAGTACCTGTCCAGCAAATAAAGAATCTTCGAGTTGGAAGACCAACTTCAAACATAGATTCAATGAAAGGCCGGATAATAGAGACATCGGTAATGGGCTTACTTCCCGCATTACCATTAACCTCTCATTGGACTGGATATTTGTCCCTGATAAACACTCAGAAAATCCAGCAGATGATAACCACTTCACCACTGTATCACAAGCAGGCTGCGCCATTGTGTAAGACACAACCCAAAACATTCCAATTGATCTCTCATCCATATTCATGTAATCAATCATGCGATCACCTGAAATGAATAGTAAAAAGAATCAGGAATATACTGGAGTTACCACATAAAAGAATCTTTCATCACATACACCTAGTTACAACTGTTTGGTGACTTTGGTCATACTAGAGAATATTAGATGGATCCAATTGTACTGCCAGCCTACTCTGAAAGACACAGCCAGAGAACATACAGCACCTTTGAAGATGTTATGGTTTTCTAGGAAGGATTCAGAAATGAGATGCTTTTTCATTTGTATTTTGATCTCTGATAGTTATATAGTATCAAATATACATGTAATACTCTTGATAGCTGTACATATTTTAGGGATATCAAGAGCTGTATAACATTTTAGGAATATTAAGTTACTAAAGGCTGAATATAAGCCCAAACTTTAAGAATTAATTGTGTATTCTTTACTTTAATGGTGTTAAGGTTATTTTTAAACTTCCCCAAACTTTAGGAATTAATTGTGCATTCTTTACTTTGATGGCATGGGTGTAGAAAAAATATGAGTTACAACCTTCTGCATTTCTCTTAGTTTCTATAATGACAGGATTGCACAAAATAGAATCACGCATAGACAGATAGCGGAATATAAAAGTAGAACGAACACAAGAATTTACATGGTTCGGTTTTTGCAACCTACGTCCACGGGCAAGACAGAAAATTTCCACTATGAAAGAGTACAATCACAAATAAACACTAGCCGCCTCTGCAATTTCTCTAAATTCACTCTCTATCTGAAATACAGAAATTTTTTATCCAATTTTGGGTCGCACTGCAGGCTTCTCAGGTCGATCCATAATTCATGTAGCCAAATTCAAGCCACAAACTCTACAGTTTCTAAAATCATTATGGTATCAGAGCAAAATCATCTAAGGTTTTGAGCTGCTTCTTACCACAGCACTGACCTAGCTTTTTTATAGAATTCTGATTTGTGGTTCTGGGAAAGAAGTCCACTACCACGAATGAACATGATGTCAGAGTGGCTATACCTTTAGCAATAAGTCTTCTCTCCAAATCAACCCAATTAATTTGGATGGACACACTACCTTGTTTGGTCATGATCCTTCTTGTTATTTATTCAGACTCACAAACTGCAAAGATATATTACAGGAGACAAGCGAAAACCAGCAACTGCTGATTCATCTCCTACCAATGGGAGTCAAAGAATTTTCTTATCATGTCTTGGATGCTCAATTCAAAGCAACCACAAATTGCTCTTAGCTATCGCCTTGATACAGCAAAAATTTTTGGAATGCTGCTGCCAACTTATTCTCAACTCAGCAATGATGCTCAAGTATATAAGTTGAGGAGGCGAGTTCATGGAGTTAAACAAGTGGAATTGATGACTCAATAATATTTTTCTGAACTCAATGGGTTGTAGCAGGGGGGTTGTTTACTAACTAGATTTCAGGCATCATATACAACTAATGCATCCAAATTAGTTAAAAAGGAACATCCAAACCACTGATGTATCATGCACAACTATTTGAGTAGGAACAGCTCTAATTTTTTGGCCAGGTTAAATGTTGAATATGACCCAATTAGAGTTTAGGTCCTCGGGAGAGATCCATTTCTGTCCTTTAGGCAAACTTACAGTTACATACAACAAGAGAATTGATGTAGTGCTATGCTACCTAAAAACCACATTGACAGGTCAGAGGTGGTGGCAAAGTCACCCTTTAGAATTGTCAAAGAAGAACTGACATGAGTACAAATCCAAGCATATCCTGAAAAGAAAGCCTAAAATGTAACCATGAGGACACATGCTGGAAACTCCATGGTCAACCAACAAGGGGGCAAGGTGGCAAAAAAGCACAAGATATGGTCCACAACAAGGTAAAAACAAATCATTTGTTGCAAAATAAAAGGACCTCAGTTAGTATCAATGTTGGCAAATCTCGCTCATCTTTTCTTGCATTTTCCTATTCCCTAATCCATCTAGACACATAATTTGGGACAAGAAAATGAGTTACCTAATGGGTCTAGAAGACTTGTAGACAAGAAAGTTTACATGTTCTGGAAGAGGCCAAAAAGATTTGGCGTTATGCTGCATAATGATATACATACTTGGTTGCAGAGGAATATTAACATTTTTGGGATAAAGTTCAGCCTGCAGAACTTCTGTGGAACAAATTTGTTTTTTGTAACTTCTTTGGTTGTACTATTTTGGAGCTTTAGAAAGAGCATACATTGCAAGCAACATCCAACACGACTGAAAGAATTTAGTGTTATAATTTCTCTCTTGAAGTCTTCCTTGTAATTTTCAGAAGAAGACATCTCAACCTCCTAGTTATAAATTTTATTTTTCTCCCTCTTATGATAAAAATGTTGACAAAAATAAATTGGCAAGGAAAAAAAGAGAGCACTTGCAAAAGCTCTCTCTCTCTCTCACACACACACATATTATGCATATGACTTATGATAAGCAGAACCATAGTCAATATTATAACCACATAATCATTATGTAAAGTAGAAAAGAAAAAGAAGTCAATGTCATAGATATTTACCAACAGTTTTCAATCCTATTAAAAGCAAGAAATGCATAATAATAACTGAATTTGAAATTACATTGGATAATAGTTTACCTTTGGTCACTGTTCTCCACCATTCATCTATTTGTTTTCCCTTCTGAAGTTGCTCGCTATTTAAATATTCTCTTGTTGATGTATTCAATGACCAAATTCGTAAGTTTTGACAACTGCTAATAAAATCAAGCAAGATGCTTTGAGGATTATTAGGATCTGAACTTCTATCTTCTCTGTGAAATGATATAATCTTTCGGGTTGTCTCTACCTGCAAGCAGAATTGCAATGCCAAAGATTTATGTAAAACAGAAATGCTAACCTTTAATCACTTTCTATATCTTAAGCAAAATGCCAAAGAAATGCCATCAAGGATGAGTAAAGCCTAAATAAATAGCCCAAACATGTAAAACACAAATGTTGTCAAATATACAAATTAAAGTATGAAAGGAGATGCAATAGTATATGGTTACAGTAAAAAGGCATCAGATTTTTACTTTCAAAAACAACCTTTCGAGCATCTGTATTTAATGCATTCATCACAAGCTCAACCCGAATAATTTGAGCAAGCAGCCAAGTCACGTGATTTGTGCGAAGAATGTGCTGATCACCTTCTGTGAGACGTGAAACTAGCTTATCCACAAAATCAACAAAATCAATACACCCACTCTTCATAAGGAAAAAGAATATGTCAGAGAAGACAAGCCACTCTTGCCAACAATTTACTTCTGCAGTACACAAAAACAAAATGCTCATAAGAGTTGCCTCAAATATATTTGCTAAAATTAATGGATTAACTAGCTGAATCAAGGAAATCAATAAAAATCATGATAATTCTTAAATACTGGGTGAGAAAAAGAGATGAGCAACTTAACTTTATCTACTTGCATTTACTGACTACCATGATAGACATGTCTACTACATTGATCACTTCTAAATAGCACTCCATAGCATCCTCAATTGCATTTATAAAACAATACCTTCGGAAACTGAAACTTCCAGTAGAATGGAAGCCTAAAGTATGGCAATGTAACAAATATGGAATATCATTGATCAACCAACCATATGATAAATCCAACACAGTAAACAGTATGAAAAAAAGTCAATAATTCGTTATTACATCATATATAGAGAACAAAGCAAAAGCAAATAGAAGAGACATTTGCCTGAATTTGTTAACTTCAATAGTTCAACAATTCTATCAATGGTTGCCTCACAAATCATGCTAGAAGTGAAAACAGCACCAGGAGTGGGCCCATGAGCAGGATTCCTGTAGGAAGGAGCCACCAGGAGCACACGCTTCCACCAGTCAGGTGATGGAGTAGTGCGAAGAGCATGTCTTATGCAACGCAATGCTCTTTCCCAATCCAAACTTCCCTCCTGAATAGAACTTGCAAGATCCTATACAGTTAAAATGAAATTTATTTAAAAGCACACTATGACAAGCAACAATTGATGTTCGGCTTTAGTAGTCCTAAGACATGAGCTAATATTAAGAGATGAAAGAGAATGGTACATGATTTTATGCAAAAGTGGAAGCAGACTCAAATAGCGCAAACCCAATATTATTCACAGCAAGTTACCAATTCAACTTCATTTACATAAAAGCACTAGCTGAAACCAAATATCATGAATCAAATTTGTATACTAATGTCATTTCAGGAGAAATCTAAATGGTTTGAAGTTCTGTATTGCAATTCAAATTGGAGGAAGGGGCGGGAGCATTTATCAACTAAGGATAGCATGAAACTCTCAAAATCTCACGAAATCCATACAGGCCACATCTAAACCCTCCAAGGAGAACAAAAAAATTCCTACTTGAGAAGATAAATCACATTTTTCACGTGAATTTTAATAAATTGTTGTTTGCACAAAAACATAATCCACGCAAAATACCAATGCAAATACAAATGCTCTTTATAGATTTTAATCAAAATAATGCAACACATCGGTGAAAAGAAAGAGAATATGCCTGTGATTATGAATGAACATGCAAATGGTCATGGACAAACAGAAATATGAGTACCCTAATTAGTTCTGTAGCCATATACTCAATCAGAAGAAAATAATAGTAAGAATTTGGCCCCTTGCTTGATAAAAGTATTCTGCTGAAAACATAAAGGAGCATGATATTACTTTTAACTTGTTTTAAGATATATAAAAGCGGCAAGGAACTATACTTAAGGAAAGTAAATTATCCTTATCACACCCCAAATCTAAATGATCTCATCAACCATATTCTCCTACATAATAAGTAGAAGGTAAAAAAGATCTGTTGGATCTATATCCAATATAAAGAGGACGGAATCACGTGTTTAGGACACTTTCAATCAAAGTTTTCCATGAAACTAAGATAGCTATCTAAAAAGAGGAGAGGATCTTATCAAAAGGAACTTATCAGCTTGTTCTTTCTTTTTCCCATATTCTATGAATGTTAGTTAGAGGCATTTCTCCATTATGTCTTGTACGGTACATTGATAAATATATCAACTAGCAAATTGATAAATCAACATCTAACTTGATATTAAATTCTCCGGACAAATTTTCTGCTCATACAAATGCATCAACTGAAGCAACTTAGCTCATTAGAGAAACCACTATGCTACTCCATATAGTTCAATTTGACAATTGACTAAGCCTCAATCTCAAATCACTTGATCAGTTACATGGAGGATTTTTCTCCATTCAGCTCTATTTGAAGTCAAACTTCCACCACCTATATAATGTTACACCTTGAAACTTGTGTTCAACCAAGTATAGCTGTTGTCAATCCTAAATAGAGGAAAAGCGCTACACCAGGTTGACAACCAAAATAAGTCTAAAAAGCCATAGAAACAAAATGCTAGATAAAGGAGTTAATAAAAATGCCATATTTGCAAGACTAGTCCTTCCTTATTTGCTTTTATTTCATATGATGTTTTTACAGCTCGTGACATTATCAAGGATGAAGAAGAAACAATAATCACTTTGTTCAAAAAAAGGCAGCATTAGTCTTCTGCATATCTAAGCAAAACACTATCATGTTCTATCTAATCTTAGAAATTTGTAGCTTTGTAGCCTGCCACAACCTAACGTATCAATCCATTTGCTCTATAAGTATCTTATCTTCTAAATGATGTTAGTTTTTATGAAACATGTAAAAAGGAAAGAAATAAATAAAAACAACAGGTGAAAGATGCCTAAAACTGCCAATTTTATGCCAGCACCATCAAAAAGAAGCCACACAAGTTTCAGGGAGATCAAACCAAACTCATTTTTCACAAGGAAATGCCCAATTATGAGAATAAATACTTCTAACAGTTCATGACAGAAAGATGAATAACCAATCCTCTCGATTCCATATGTCACACATTTATACTGGGAAACTTTAAGGAGACTTTAGAATGTAAATATCCTGATGGAAGTCTATAGGGCATCAAATGATTTGTATTATTCAATAAGCATTAATTTCAGCATAAAAAGCAATAGAATAAGTGGTCAATACCTGCCCATTTCAAGCTCCAGTTAGGGGAGAAAACAAACCATCAATGGATGTTATCTCACTGACAATGTCACTAATCATCATGATTCAATACGATCAAACAACAGTTCTCTAGATTATATTCAAGTACTATAAAAAAGTCATTACCTCTCCATGCAATGGTTCTCCAAGAACACTCAGATATGTGATTGGTGAATAACGCAAGTTTGCTACCACTTCAACTGAATTGTTAGGAGTTGTCTGGGACACAATTCGATGAGTACCAAATGTGGGACAGTGAAGGTGCTGATCTAACATTTGCATGTGCATGGCCATCATATCTCGCCTCCTATGGATCTCCAGGATAAGTGTAAATAAAGCTTCATCATCTGGTATGTTCTCTATAAACTGCAACCCGCTACGCAATAACTCATAAAAGGGCACTCTGCACTTATTCTCATTAACCAGCAACCAAATAACATCCAGACAACTGTGAAGCCATTCTATTAGAGCTTTATCTTTATGAGGTCTCCAAGTTTTCACGCCATCAGATTCATCAACTCCAAGCTGCCTTTGATCCCAATTAACCAGCCAATTCAACATATGATGGAAAGTGTCAAAATGAGTCGCTGGCTTTAAATCAAACTCAAGACCAGTTAAAATAATCTGGCAACATAGCTGCCGTAGGCTGCTTATGGCATTATCCCTCGTAGATAGGCTGACCCTTGCTGTAGACTGTTGCCCATTGCCAGAAATATCAGATGACTTAGGAGGAGACATAGTAGCCAAAGGTGATGGTTCAATTGCTGATTGAGCAGGAGAACCAATACCGTGAACTGAAAGTAATGGAGATGTAGGATTTGAAGACTGAAAGTTGGATGAATTAGGGACAGCATTGGAAGAAGGAGGCATCCCATTTTGTGATAAATTCATAGAGGAGATAGAAGACATAGCCTGAGTAGCCTGACCTGCTGACATTTCTGCAGATGATACAGAAGACAGAAGAGATGGCAAAAAAGTATCCCAATTAATGTAGCCTATGCTGCATAAGCTCCGTAGAGCAAATAGGAGAAATTCAGCCCGTGGGGCATGACTACAACACTGAACAACCAGATATATAAGCACAGATTCTGTCACAGATCGTAGCTGATCTTGATCCTGAGTGATATACCACGCTATCAATAAACAATGCTGATTGCTAACAAACATTAGTGAATAAAAACTGTGGATATAAACATTTTAAAAACCCACCGGAAACTGGCTCCGCAGCTGCTCAAAATCAATAAGGAATTGCTCATTTCGAGGAGGCAGCTCTCTGTTAAGAGCAACAACTCGCTTTTGTGCCTTGTTCCTAGGAATAAGTATATTCAGGTTAAATTTAACAATTATCAAGCGGGAGGAACCAACAAAAGCTATCATACTATAAGGAGAATTCTACTAAAAAAAAGAAAGAGAGCTTTTATTTATAATAAAACGCAAACCATAAATATAAGCAACTACATAAATAAACTCACGGTGGTTCGCGGGCTGAATCGTCTTTCTGACGGCTACTTCTCTGCAAGCAAAATTGAATGTTTCATTTCACAATAAAATTAAACTGTGAACTGAAATGAAACTGAGATGCGAAGAAGCAGAGAGAAGGTAGAGGTAATTTACTCCTAAATAGACATTAAAGAGATCGATAATGGGAGTTCGAGCGGGGTGTTGATAACCCCGGGAAGCTGTAGAACTTGTTGCTGTTGCTGTTGCTGATGCTGCAATTGATCTCGGGCTCTGATCCATTATTTCGCTTCTTTCACTTCATCTGATTTCAGGTTTAGTGAATCGGTTAGGTGAAGCGGCCAAATACTAAAAGAGAGGCCACTCGTCAGTGTCACTGACTATTTGTTTCCACTTGGAAATATTTCAAGCCCAAATTCATTCATACGAGGATTTTACATAAAATATCAAAATTTAACTTTTTGTTTTTTTTCAAATATATCAATACTTTTATTTTTTTTTATTTTTACAAATATTTTTTATTATTATCCTTTTTTTTCCGGCAAATGCCTTCACTCTTAATTTATAGAATTTGAAATAAATATATACTTGTATAATTTATTATGAATAAAATATTATAATAAAACAAAATAAAAAATTATATAAATATTAAATAATAATTAATAACGAGTCCAATATTTATGTAATACATGTTAACAAATAACTAATATTTCAAAAATGTTCAAATATCAAATTCAATACTTAAATTATAAATATTTTTTATTTTTTTACAATTTATCCATAATTTTAATTTATCATGTTTTCCATTTCAATACTTTATTTCTTTTTTTTTATTTTTTTACAAAAACCATATTTTTATATAATTAAGTGCAAAATAATTGAATATTCAAGGAAAAAAAAGATCAAAATAAAGTATTTTTACTTTTTTTTAACCGAAAATCAATAACTATATAAAAATAATGATTATTAATATACATCAAATTTTTCCTTTTTTTTTTTCTCAACATTAAAAACACTAAATCTAATTGAGCACGTAACAAGCCATTAGCATTTTATTCTTGTTGGCAGATTGGCAAAATCTTTTGCACTGTAAAAAAAGAAATTATTAGATAAATTAAGTTAACCATATTATTTATAAGTTAATCAAATTACTCATTGAGATGCATTTAATTATTTAATTATTATTAATTGAAATAAATATAATTTACATATATATTATTTAATAATTAAATTAGTTTATAAATGACATGATAAATATAATATATCTAAAAATTTTTCCCAAAAAATATTAGTAAAAGGATTTTATCTCAACTGATTATACACCTCATCATATTATACTCTTTTGGATTGTATTATGGTATACGAAAGCTAGAAATAAAAGAGAAAAAAAAAGGAAAGAGAGAGATTGAGAGTGAAGAAAAAGAAAGGCTGAAAGTCTGTGGTCATATAATTTTATCTAATTTATTCTAAAATAATTTTTAAATATTTTGTAATACAAAAATTTATAAACTATTTTTTTCTACAAAAATCATACTAGTATTTTCTATTATTTTTTTAATTTATTTTTTATTTTATTTAATTATTTACTCTTTATATTTAATTATTTAATTAAATTATTAAATATTAAATATAAATTACATAAATTAAATATATTTTATTTTATTTTAATTATTTAGTTAATTAAATAATTAAAAATAAAATCGAAAATAAATATTATTAACATAAAAAAAATTTAATAAAAATATTATTAATAATAATTAATAAAAAATACTTTTATTTTATTGATTTTACTACTTATTAAATTAATTAATTTAATTATTAAATATAAATAGTAAATAATTAAATAAAATTGAAGATTAATTTGAAAAAAATAATAAAAAAATAGTATAATGTTTTTTTTGTGAAAAAAAATAGTTGAGTAATTTTTATATTATAAAATATTTAAAAATTGTTTTGGAGTAAGTTGAATAAAGTTAAGTCTCCGTGAGTAAAATTAATCGGCTGAAAGTCTATGACATGGGTTGCTGCAAATGATAGAAGAATAAGAGTTGATGTCTAATGGTTATCATGGTTTTAACTTTGAAATTGTGATAATTTTAGTCTATTTAAAAATTTATTAAAAAGAAAAAATAATAGCTAGAGGTCAATAAATATGCCAAGTGTTAAGAATATAGTGGATCATTAATCCACATAAGCGCATCATTTGTAGGTAACAGTCAATGGTGAAAATATCATAACAATTAATTTACGGCTTGTTTGGAATGAATGCATTCCATAAAATTTGTGAAATTTATTTCGAATTATGTGATTTGAGTATTTGGAATAAATGAATTAGTTATTACACTTTTTGACAATTGAATTTATATAATTGATTTATAACTAAAACTAAATTTTAGATGAATTTGTAAATGAATTCTATAAAATGAGTTCAATAAAATTTATTGACAAAAATATGTTTATTTATTTAAAATTAACTTTTGTTTCAAATTTTTGTTATTTTACAAACACAATATATCTCATTTCTTTTTTTCTATTTTAATCTTTTTACCTCTTCACTTTTGAAGAGTAAATGAACTTTATAAGCTTTGTTATGTAAATTATATAATATTATAAATAATAATAATTACAACTATAACTATGATTATGTTTAAGATTTTTTTTTTAAATATTACAAGTCCTATATAGATTTAATCCAAATGTATGTTTATGCATATTTATTTTTACACATATTTACATTTTTTTAAAAGTAATTACAAGAGTAATTTAGGAAAGTATGCAACTGAATATAAAATTCTAAATTTGTTTCAAATGCTCGATTGAATTCCGTATTTTAAGTTTTATCATTCCAAACTTGAAAATTCATTTGCAAATAAATTCTAATGACTTAATTCATTTATTCTAAAGGGGGATTTAGTTTTAGTAACTTAATCGAACTCCTTGATAGTTTGAGAGCAAAAGTGATATTTGGTTATAGTCTTAGGGATTTGATAGCATATTTTCTAATTTATTTTCGAAAAGAAAAAGTTTATGATAAAATTCGGCACCAACCTTACTATAGCACTATTAATAGCATCAAGTAGGGAAAGAAAAATGCGTGGAGATTGAGGAAGGGGCAGCTTTTGCCTAAAACAGCCACCAATAGTATACGTTATAAGTTGGCAGGTTGGCATATTTTAGATGGCATTTTCGTACAATCCAAACACTTGGAGAAAAATCATGTGCCAAAGCATTATCCCTCCTGGGGGCTACCTTATTCCAGAATAAGGATACATAAAAAAATGCAGGCAAACAGTAATTAAATAGAAAACGACCGTTTGATTGAATCCAGCTATCGCGCCACGTCAGCACTGCAACACTTCTCGATTTCCTTGTAGACCGTGAGACTATTTGAGTTGTTATATAATTCGTTCAGTGTAATTAAATATTTTCAAATCCGATTTAAGCATGTAATTATTTTAAAATTTTTGATAAAATATTTAATTATTTTTTAAAATTTTATTCGATAGGTGTATAATTAATTTTAATTTACTGGAATATAAATTAAAAATATAGTTTTGTAAAGATTTTTGGTAAAATTTTGTTCTTAAGGACACGCACTTCAAGTAAATTTTCCTGTGCGGTGCCCCTCACATCTTACCATGTGCTGGCCTAGGCTTTGATCTCCGCCTTAGATCTCTAGATAAAAAATGAAAAAGTACAAAGTTTCCACACGTACAGAAGGCAGAAGCTGTCTCATTTACAGAAAACAGAAAAACCCATCTCTTCACAACTAAACACCACAGTGACCACGCCACGCTACCCATTTGCTTTATTCATAAAACTATTCCCACTAGTTCAAAATCACTTGTTTCTGTTTCACTTCCCACCGAGGCCTCAAAAGGAGCTCCTTTTTCTCTCTCGAGATTCTTTCTTTACTCTCTTTTCTTTCCTTTTTGTTTCTCTTTTGTGTTTTTCTAGTCTGGACTGTGGATTTTCTTTTCTGTGTTTTATGGTTTTTGAAGATTGAGGAGCTGCAGCTGAAGATTATATGGCTGTTTTGCTCTATCTTTTCTTGTTGGTAATATCTGCTGTTTCTGCTGATGAAGGTAAGCTTCTATACATATTCGTTTTTTTTTTGTTGCTTTCATGGTTGTAATTTGTGGGCTATTTGTAACTTCATGTTCTGTTTTTAACTGATTTGGACTTAACTCATTTTTATATTTTGCTGTACTTCAATCTAAGATTAGGATTTTTACTTGCTGAGTGTCATTCTACCTTGCTTAAAGTTTTTTAACTTTTTAAATTTCTGTTTGATTTTCGTTCATAAAAAAGTCGATGCCTCTGCCTGCATTTCTGTTCTCCTCATGTCTTTAGGGGATCTTTATTGAATCTCAGCTGTTCTTCGTCATCCATACTCATCAATGCCATTGATTCTCAATGCGCATATTATCAAAATAAGGTGTGTTACGTTCTTTTTTTGTCTTACTATTTTAATATGATTTAGCAGTGGCTTAGTTTTACTTTTATATTTTAGGACTGGAGAGGGTTTTCGGTAATAGAATGTTTTTTCACGAGAAAAAAAAAATTATTATCAGTTCTTAATGTTAAATTATACTACTAATCAATATTTTAAGCAGCAGTAAGATTTTGAATTCAAAGTCACTATCTTGTTTGACGTTGTTGCATATTTTTCTGTACAACAACTGCAAGATAGATAGGGATGGAGAGAGATCAAATTGGAAAGTTTCTTAACCTTTAGTAATTTACTTTGTTGCCACCTAAACTGGACCCGTGCATTAAAATATTTCCCTTTGCTGAAAGTTTCTGATATCTTCTCTATCCCATTTTAATGAGGAATCTCAACTGCATTGCATCCCAGCTCATACGGCTGTCCTTTTCCAGCTTCTACTGCATTTCCATAGAGTAGTTTGTAGGACTGGAATACCCTTAGCTTCAGGATGTGAGAGTTTCTATGAAGGGTATTATTGTCATCTTGCTGGATTAGATAAATTATATAATACAACTCATTACCTTCCTCAGCTGTATCATGTGGGGCTGTCTTTTAATTCACAATCCTGATTATAGATCTGACTCTCAGGAAAATATAGTGCACTCCCAAATATTATATCGATATTATATCTAATAAATCATGATGGAATATGTTACTGTTAAAGCCTTCAACTTTTCCCTTACTCTGTAGGTGTGTATTGTAGAATAGTTTTTGAATTTGATAATTTTGAGGAGATTGATAAGTAATCATGATTAATGTTTTTGTTTATGATTTATAAATTGTGTGAATATTTGTTGGTTATTGTCATTTACCTGACTTCAGTGGAAGGACCTCGACTTTCCTAATGGGTTCAATTATCAATTATTTATGAATTATGAACTAAAGGTTAGGCACTTGTTCTTGATGCTGGATGATTTTCTTTGGTGCCTTCTGTCTTCTGGTTTTTCTCCTACGAGATTGCTTCTCTTATTTAAATATAGTTTTGCAAGTGAGAATGACCAAGTCATCAACACTTTTGGTTTACCATGAAAACTTCAATACTTGAATTTGAATTGCTTTTTTCTAGATGCTTTCATTGGTGTGAATATTGGTACTGCACTTTCGGACATGCCAAGCCCAACTCAAGTGGTTGCACTTCTCAAGGCTCAGAATATTCGACATGTCAGGCTTTATGATGCAGACCGAGCCATGCTCCTTTCACTTGCCAACACAGGCATTCGGGTAACAGTTTCTGTTCCCAATGAGCAGCTCCTTGGGATTGGTCAATCAAATGCCACTGCAGCCAATTGGGTTGCTCGTAATGTGATAGCTCATGTTCCTGCTACCAACATCACACTCATAGCAGTTGGGTCAGAAATTCTTACTACCCTCCCAAATGCCGCTCCAGTCCTGGTCTCTGCCATGAAGTTCATTCACTCTGCACTTGTTGCATCTAATCTTGATGGCCAAATCAAAGTTTCTACTCCACATTCTTCTTCCATCATCCTTGATTCCTTCCCCCCTTCCCAAGCTTTCTTTAACCGCACATGGGACCCTGTCATGGTTCCCTTACTCAAATTTTTGCAGTCAACTGGGTCATACTTTATGCTAAATGTGTATCCATATTATGATTACATGCAATCAAACGGTGTGATCCCTTTAGACTATGCACTTTTCCGTCCTCTCCCTCCTAACAAGGAAGCTGTGGATGCTAATACACTTCTTCATTACTCTAATGTCTTTGATGCTATAGTTGATGCAGCATATTTTGCAATGTCTTATCTTAACTTCACCAATGTCCCCATTGTTGTGACTGAGTCTGGTTGGCCATCCAAAGGTGACTCCAGTGAGCCAGATGCTACTATTGAAAATGCCAACACTTACAACAGTAACTTAATTAGGCATGTTCTCAATAATACGGGCACTCCCAAACATCCAAATATTGCAGTTAGCACTTATATTTATGAGCTTTATAATGAGGATTTAAGACCTGGCCTTGTTTCAGAGAAGAACTGGGGACTATTTGATGCCAATGGGATCCCAGTTTACATCTTGCACTTGACTGGTGCTGGTACTGTGTTGGCAAATGACACTACAAACCATACCTTTTGTGTTGCGAAAGAAGGCGCTGACCCAAAGATGTTACAGGCGGCACTTGATTGGGCTTGTGGACCAGGAAAAGTTGATTGCTCTCCTTTGTTACAAGGTCAGCCATGTTATGAGCCAAACAATGTGGTTACACATTCAACATATGCTTTCAATGCTTATTTCCAGCGCATGGGCAAGTCTCCAGGGACCTGTGATTTTAAAGGGGTGGCGACCATAACTACCACTGACCCAAGTAAGAATCTATATTCCCATCAAGAAAGATAGTGTAACAAACATGTTTATCTAGTAGAAATGTCCTTATACAGCTAAATTAAGAAAGTGAACAGAATCTGAACATTAGTGACTTATGATTGATGGGTATACTCTTCATTGAAAAGGTCTATAGAGTTTGGGGCTTTTATGCAATTTCCAACCAGGCAGTTACTCTTAATAGAGTTTGATTACTGTTCCTAAACAATTAGTCATTGCATTTTTAAAGAATATGAGTAGTAAATTTATATTTCTTTTTGCCCGTAATATTCAAGCAGAAAAAAGTTTTTTGTCTCTTCCATTTGGTAAATTTACTAAAGTTGGTCTTTTTAATCAGAAAGCATAATATCAATTATCAGAAGCAAAAGTGAACAACTTTGGCAAGCTAACAAATAAGGCCTTATTTTTTGCTGGCTTTGCTTGCTGCCTATAAACTCACATATGATGTTTCACTGGTGCAGGTCATGGCTCATGCATATTTCCCGGAAGGTATGAATTAGAGCTTTCAATTAATTTAGAATTGACAATTTACCTTTTAAACTTGTTACTTCCAACGAATTGTCATCATCTCTTTTCTCAGCATTTTTGTGTTGCACTGTTTAAAGCTTACTTCAGAACAATGAGTGCCAAGATTATTTTGCTTAAGTTTCTTCTCTCCGATTGTATTTTGAGTGCAGCGCTGGAAGAAATGGCACCCTGACAAATACCACATCACTTGCGCCATCTTCCAACTCAATGAGTTCTGACTGCCCTCCGTTGTATCACTATAATGTTGGTTCTTTCACGACCTCTGTGATTGTAGGTGCTCTGCTAATGAGTGCAGTTTTCTTGTAAGGCTGCCCATTTGTATTTTATGCAATTATTGGCTGGTAATCAAAATGGCTGCAATTCTCTTAGATGGAAGATTGCAACTTACCCAATTTTGGTCCTGAATGGGAGTTAGGGGGTGGCAAGTCAATTGAGCATAGCTGTGAAGTAGCTCTATGTTCTAACGAGTCCGGAAGTTTGATTTTGTACAAACTTGGCAAAAGCATTTGTTGGGAATGTTGTTGTAACTATCTCATTAGGGTGATATAATTGTATTCTTTGAACTGTATTGGAGATGTTTATTTTATTGAGTAGTATGATTTTTTTTAGGTTGCACAAATTTAGATCATTGGCTTCGGCTTTTGAAGATAGGATCAAAATGTTTAATGGTATTGTTTCTTGTAGATACCATTTATCTGCACTCTTCAAGCTATTAGATCTGTTGTTTCTTGTGACAGGGTTTGCAATGATTCATTAACTGCTTCATCGTCTATAAACTGCGAAGAATTCTCCATATTCCCAGGCAGCATAATGGAATGTAATTTGTAAAATCATACAGAACTTTCTAGACTTCGAAGAGCAACTGCCACATATAAATTAATTGCAAGAAAAAAGTTTACCAGAAAGGAAGTAGTGAGAGAGATAAGGAGAGAAATAGATTAAAGGATTATTAGAGTGAGGTAACATAGATGGCCCAAAATGAGGCCTTCTTTTACAATTTTCCAGTCGGTTTGAGGATAACAGTCAAAACCTTCCCAATTATCTTGTTGCTATCCACTACTTATTATGTAACAATAACAGCTTTTAGAACATTAAAATCCTTGACATAAGATTCAAAAGTATGGATTAACTGGTTAAAGTTAGTGCATAGAGAAATCTACAACTGCAGTTATGGTGGTTCGCTGGAGAAAATAAGAATTCTAATTCTTGCGAATCTTGCCTCATAACATGGCAGGGATAATTTGCTGCTTTCACCAGAAAATATCCAGAACATGAAGATATTGCTGACAAAAAGGTAACAAGATAGTTCTGCAATTATAGCGGGACAAGGGTTCTTAAGCAGAAAAGATGTTTGAATATTACACTCTGTACTTCAAAATACAAAAGAAGATGAAAATGATACCAATAACATAGAAGAGCGTGGAACTCAAATTTGCAAACCATCAATGATCTAAAGGCTCAACTGCAGTCTTAAAGAGTAAGATGTAAACTTTATCTATAGAAAAATACAAGAAGCCTCCTATGGAATGAGTAACATATGAACCAAAGCTAGTTCCCACTATGCAATGCCAAGCTGGACCATATGTGGAGTCAAATTCCTGGAAGGTCAGGAATAAAACAGCATAAGTTGGATAGTTCATTTTAAATGGTACTCAAAAAACAAAATCAATACAAAACAAGTTGCACCTATCCTTATAGTCTCTTCACAAAAAAGTCAAGAAACATAAGGAGAACTGGCAAAAATTTATCCACTGTTCTCTCTTATATCAACATACCAACACTAATGCTACCTCAATTAAAAGCCTCCCAGAGAATGCAACTGGACGCTCAATGTTGAAATTTACAAAAACGCTGTTGTAATCTACAAGGCAAGTATATATTGTCATCTTGTGGCATGCAAAGTTGTTTTACTCCCTTGGGGAGTTTTTAGAAAATATAGTATAAGCCAACATACAATCATTTTTCCTGAAATTAAATTTAAGGTCAACATACAACGATCTAATCAAGTAAGGGAAATGCTAAATACCTTATCTATGTTTGCTTCTATTTTACCTTCTCTATCTTTTGAATGATACGTACCTTATTTTTAATGCTTTGGGATCCACATGTGAAAAATATGGAATACATGTCAATCAAAAGAATGAAGAAGGAACCAAAAAAAAAAGAAACATAAAGAAGGTAACTAGCACTCCGCATGAAGTACTGTGAAATAGATTTTTGGCAAATTTCAGGGTGGTTGTAATTCTCCAATTAGGTTTGGTTCCACCTTAAACAATCGCAAGCTGTCAACTGTTCGACTAATGACTAATATAACACAACTACAATCTGAAAAGAAAAAGGACCACGTTGCTATATTCATTGGTTTGTCAAGAAATTGATAGATCTCATACTAGAACTAATGATATTAAATCTCATACTTTAAACCACCCCAGTTAGTTCTTGGTCATTTTGATCCCCTCCACCTAATAACTTGTGGAATAAAAGTTAACTTCGATTACGTATGGCAATCTACAGTCTCAACAAGTCCAACTTCAATCTCATGAAAGAGTAAATCATGTTTTAACCTTGAATAGAACAAGACATATCAACAGAAGTTAATGCAACTAGATTTGGTTGATAACAAGCTCATGTAGTACCCTTGAAGATGCTGAACAAAAACATTTAGAATCACAGAGAAACTATTATCAAGGCTAGAAAACAACATAAAACAAAATATCTGACACATGGAAGCTAATTTCAAATAATTATAATATAAACTGCTAATTGTTTGTAATTAATTGCTTTAATCATGCTGAAAGAAAGACGAATGAAAGCAGTTAGAGACATAATAAAATGTGATATGTTTGGAATAGCAAACTTGCTACCTGTTTAGGACATCTCTAGAGCGGCTCTCAAGGGTTTTTAGATACAAACCAAGACACAAGTTGAGGGGACGTCTGATCAATTGAACTCAAGATTATACACTATCAAGAGAGAGATCAAGAACTAGGAAAATATAGTTTTAAGTTAGGTTCTTAACAAATAATTTAGTTGTTTCAATTCTTCAGCATCAAATAATACTCAAGTAAGCATTCATAAGGATAAGGGTGTTTGTGCTAGTTCAACTCCATTGATTCAAACCTTATATATTGGCTAAACCAAAGTATGTAATTGAGTATCAATTATTGGAACTGATACAATAAAATAATGTATTGGGTAATATGAGGCTATTTAGGAGTGAATGCCTTCTTTCAGATCTCCCTAGAAACAACTCTCTCAGTACTACAAAAGAAAAAGTTATGTCCCCCAATTGTTGAACTTCATTATTTACGGTCCAATAATTTTAGACAGGAAATAGGCAAAGAATAGAATACAACAGAAAGCTGCTATTCACTACACCCATCAACAGATGGTCCCCTCCAATTTTAACCTCAAAACAAGCAATTGAATTTGAGGACTTATGTGGTGCAACTGACATTTAGAACCATTAGATCTTCAACTTTTAATTTCAACCGTTAATCATCAATGGTTAAAATTAAAAATCAAATATCTAAAGGTTCTAAATTCTAGGTGCAGCGCAGATGCAGATGTACCACAGAATTGACCATTAAATTTTACTGAAAAGTTGAGGGCAAATATAGCTAACGCCTAACTGGACCACACATCTGAATCTATTTGTACCCTCTGTACCCACAACATTCAAAAACAAACTAATAATACAACTAAAATAACCAATGCCATGACAAACAGAAAACATAAATCTAACATGACTCACAATTGAACCTCCTTTTGACACATTCATCACTATTAGCATCGAATTTTTTATTGATCTCTATAAATAACCATAAATCATAGACCATGACATGAAGCTAATTGCCCAGAAACATAATAGGCAAAGCGAAAAGAAGACATTTTTTAACAAGATCACCTGTCTACGTTATATCCGAAGACAACCCATACTGAGTTAAGGCTAAATATACATAGGATCACTTTTCAAAATTAACTAGACATCATTATTTAGAACTCCGCAATAAACAATCACAATTAAGCAGACCCATGAAAGCTTCCGCTATCAAAACAAAGGTCAAAACCCGGAAAAGAAACAGGAAATGCAAGGGAAAAGGAAAAAGGAAAGATTAAAAAGTAAAATTATTTCAAAAACAATAATCAAAGCATTTCTAACCTTCTTAAGTGCAAGAGCGAGGCGTTTGCTGTCGAGCTTTCCAGGCATGGAGTCAAGCTGGTCACGAGCACATTTAAAAGCTCGAGTTTGCAGAGGAATGGGCATATCAGAAGCTCTAACGCGAACATTGAGCCTATCATATTGCTCTTGCTGTTCTTTGGCTTTCTTTTTCTCTATCAAACTGCTCAAGAACCTGCTTCTCCTCTCCAGTTCTAACTCTGCTCCCTCCATTATACCCGATTCTTTTCCCTTATTCTTTCATAACTTGAATTAACTCAAAACATCAAAAAGAAAAGGAAAAAAAAAAAAAATTTCCTGCGAGGATAAAACAGCTGAAACAGCGGCAAAAGAAAAAATGCTGTAAGTGTTCGTGAAAAAGCCACAAAGAAAGAAAAAGAAAAAGAAAAAGAAAGAAACAAAAGCAAAAGGATAAAGAAAATAAAACAAAAGGGAGGAGAGGGAAGACCGGGAAAAGGAGCAAAGTTTTCTTTTTTCTTTTTCCCTCTCTCTCTCTCTCGAGCTTTTATGTTATGGGCATCGACGAGGTCGTTGTTGGGTTAGGCGTAGAGGGGACAAACAAATATATATTTATTTATCTTATACTTTGATTAGCGGAACGAAAGCTTGCAGCCGACCAAATTAAGCCCCAAAAAAATTTGTGCATTAGAGAAAGAGCGGAAACGATGGCTGCCTTGCTCAATTTTAATAGTTCTACACATCTTCTACTAGGTAGGTGCTGACTGCTATGATATATTTAGCATTTTTTCTCGTACTTGTAGACTGCGATTGTGACATAAAAGTTTGTAGCTTTCCGAGCTTGCCTTTATAGATTGATTTTGTTAGTTAAGCAAAAACTTGTATTTCTGTGGAATGTGTGTGAGTTGGTTGCTGCCTTGCTGTTTGTAATTTTGTAAGGTTGAAATGTTATTTACCTATTGCGTTACTTTGATTTGAAATCAAAAGTGGAAGATCATGCATTTAATATCAGAAAAATTTAAAATCTACTTACAAAAATACTTAACGTAGTTAACTAAATATACAACATAATATTTAAGAAATATTTGGAAATTTTGAACCAAGTTTTGTAACAATCATGCAACATAATGATATCCTTCAGTACCAAAAAATAGAATAATGATTTCTTGCTTTAATCATTTTAACAAGTAACAGGTTGGCATTGGCTAATCAAGCAAATTCTCTCAAGAAAGAAGTTGACTTCCCCAGTAATTTATAGTTGTGTGGGTCCAATTGGAAATTAAAGTTAAAAAGTTAAAACCCAATGGCTGAAGGCTGAAGCCATTTTCTTCTTCTTGCCTATAGGGCTTCAAAGCAATTAAAGGCTTAACTGATAAGTACCCTATCTAAGAGGCCCCACCAATTTTTGGACAAACAAACGCCAATTGCGGGAGAAATAAATTTATGGGTCACAAAATAAATTCGATTTTTCTTTTTTCGGTTAGCATTTTGAGTGAATGGAGGAGCATTAATGACCTATTTCTGCCTGCCCCTGCCCATCTTCAGAGGGAAATGGGAATCTTGAAGAATACCTGACTTATTTATAGGGTCAGATTGACTAAGGGAATGTCCTGTTGCTTTCGCTATGTAAGTTAAGTAGATGGCCCAATGGCTAAAT
>CATIWF010045488.1:0-11420 GCA_949630135.1 Balakata baccata
ATAGAAAATCCACATCTCAGGTTATGTTTTTATGTTAGCTTGTGGGGTTATATCTTGGAAAAATATTAAATAGTCACCTTTGCAACAAAATGGTTCCCAGCTGGGGTTACAACTAGATCAAAATATGTCACAACCGTTACACAGACAAAAATGGGATATGTGATTTTTATTTCAACTTGTGTTATGGCAATTGTTTGGGATATGTTTTATATGTTCTTGGCTACCATGCAAGACTAGAAATGCAATGATTGCCATACATTGTAGGATTGAATGGTACCGTAACTCCCTAATATCCTTAAAGCACAATTCCCTGAGGGTCTATGCTTTAAGGTTAAAGCTTAATTCCTTGATGGTCAAAGCTTCTATCTATAACCAAGATATGCTCAATACCTTATGGGTCTGCATAATCGGATGAGTGTATTATGATGTAAATGCGTATGAAATGTTATGTTGTTGTTTGTGATTGCCAATGGTTAGTTAACAAGAAATGTGTTCTATATACATATATATGCCATGAAGTTGTGAATGCCTATATATTTCATATTACTGTACTATTGTACACCACTAAGAAATTGCTTAGCGTGAGAGTGCTTGTTGTCTCTTATGTGGGTGAAGAGACAGGGTACATGTAATACCCTCCCATACATCATGAGTATGTCCCATAATACATAAGAAATGCTACAGTCTAGGTACTTGTAACTTGTTCAAATTCAAAACTTTTCCTATATAGATCATTATTATTTTATAAGTATGTATACTCAGCTAGACTTACTTTTCTAACTTATTGAATATCCTCTGAACTAGCTATCACTGATTCTTGTACACCTATTTAAATACTTATCATATACTAGATTAGGCCTACAAGGCCTTCATCTCATGCATCTCAACTATATCTAGTTGAGCTATATATATTCTTTTCCCTTTTCTTTTATTTTCTTTTTCTGATGCTTATGCAAATCAATAATTTCCCATGTTCCATTCTCGTATTTGGATAAATAGCCTAAGCCTTATTCCCGGACTGTCCAAATATAGGTGTGAAGTAGAAGCACTCGTTCGAGCTAGTCACCTTAGTCACTCACTGTATATATGTGCTCTCTGAAGTCAAGTAGGCTCTTCGAGCTATAGTC
Organism: Balakata baccata; assembly: GCA_949630135.1. NCBI lineage: Eukaryota > Viridiplantae > Streptophyta > Magnoliopsida > Malpighiales > Euphorbiaceae > Balakata > Balakata baccata. Next base: position 1,128 of record CATIWF010045488.1, read on the forward strand.
AACTTGACTAAGTATAATAAATAGGAGTACCAGGAACAAGTGCACTCGTCTAAGCTAGCCACCCTACTCACTTACTGTATATATATGCTCTCTGAGCTTCTCAAGTCAAGTGGGCTCTTCGAGTTATAATCAACTTGACTAAGTATAATAAATATGAGTATTAGGAACAGGTGCACTCATCTGAGCTAGCCACCCTACTCATTTACTATAAATATGTGCTCTCCGAGCTTCTCAAGTCAAGTGGGCTTTCTGAGCTATAGTCAGCTTGACTGAGTATAATAAATATGAGTACTAGGAATAGGTGCACTTGTTTGAGCTAGCAACCCTAATCCTTACTCATATATCTCGCCAATACGTATTGCTTATCCCCTACTCACTTACTGGATATTTATATCATTGTATCTTTTCTTTTTAAATCCAATTCTTTCATAATTCCATCATGTTACATATAACATATAAATGTTCACATATCATAATTAGGTTCATAAACATGTTTTCATATGATATAACATCATACTATATCATTTAGGTATGTTCTATATATTTCGGACCCACTTAAACGTCAATTGAACAAAGTTTATTTTTGTTGTGAATAGTGTCTTCACAGCTATTAATTTTTGGGCTGGTTGTGAAAGTCACTCGCCTTATGTTCATGGTCATGACATTTTTCAGCTTGGTTGTGACGCTAGTTGTGAAAGGGCATAACTTGTTCCTATGATCAAATTTTGCCAAAATCCCAACTCTAAACACTTCCTAAACACATATATCAATCATCAATGGGCATATAACTCAATCATACTTGAGTTTACATGACTGAAATCATTGCATATTAGGTTCACAACCAAGCTCAACCATTCAAGCTATGCATATAAATCACATTCTAAGCACATATGACATTATCATGCTCATTTGATATTTTATGCATATTCATATACTTAAAATAACTCTCTAAAATTTGAATATGCAATTTCATATTTTCATAACCCATAATAATGCTTTAGTCATACCAACTTATATCTTTTGCATTAAATGCCAAATTTTGCAATACATCACACAAGGCTCTATGACTTGCCAAGTGTAGCCCTTCCTATCAATATGCAAAATCATTTATATATATATATATATATATATAAGCATGTCATTAGCAATCAATAAACAACATAGATTCAAGTTCCACATATATTTCCAACTCACCAATCCATAAGTTCTTAAGTAAGAGACTTACCTCTATTAAGCCATTTCTTTCAAGCACCTTAAGTACTTTCATTGAACTTGTGCATCTACCTATTTGCCAATTCTCAATATTGACATTTAACCTAACTTTCAACCAAATGAGCTAATAGTTAGATAATCACACATATATAATTATCATTTAAGTTCCAAAAGCCATTACTTGTAAAATCCTCGTATAACCATTTTCACCTTAATTACAATTATCTTTTTTCTTCTATCATTAATCCCAATCCAAGTCATTCATTATTCATTAATATTACTTAACAAGCTATTAAGCCCTTAAGCAACCTAGCTTATTATCAATTAATCATAATTCTGGTCCATTATATCCATACCATTAGAGATTTTTGCGATGGGGTCAACAATCATATGCTTACTAATTATGGTTTTGAGTGCATTTAGCATACCAAAATCCCATTATTTAATCAACTTTAACTTTAGATCTTTCCATTCATCTCTCATTTATAGCCTACAAACATGATTAATCTATCATATATATTTTTATTCTCATCTTAGCTATCAATTATTTCTATTTACATGCCATATATTACATTTTTATGTTATTCAATATCACATCATATCATTTTAGCAAATTAAAATGCATACATGTACTTACATCCTATGGAGCCAATTCTAAATCCAAGCTTTGAGCTTGCCTAGCCTCCTTGGTGGTTAGTTCCACCTTCCAAAGGGATCACCTAAACATAATCACAACTATTTCTCATTAACTCAAACTATATATCAACATCTATGGCTATATAAAGCCACATACTCCAAACCCTAACTTGAAGATCATCAAACTAAGTTATTTCTTACTTAACACTAGTACAAAATGTGCCTTAAGTGAATGTTAGATATGTTTGTTATAAACAAAACAAATATATAAAGTCATGCGGTAATATTTTTGTAAATAAAATCGAATCAGATTTGACTGTTTTATAGAAAACAGACACATCATATAAGTCTGTCATGGAGAAAAACAAACACATCTGACCTTAATGTATAAATTTACAAATTTAACTAGTATAAATTTAATAATTTATATTTTAAATATTATATTGAAAATTTAAATATTCTAATTGTTATATAAAGACTAATTTAAATCTCTTACAAATTATATTATTTAGAGTAAAAAAAAGATTAAAATATATTATAATGTACTAATATATATTTTATAATTGAAATATAAAATTAAATTAAAGTAAAGTTACATCATATGTGATTGTTCACTAGAAAATATACTTATCAAATCAGAAAAAATGACGTCGCATAAGAGAAGGCCTAATGCGTTTGTCATGTTGAGAGTAGACGCAACCGGCCCAATAGGCCGAACGCGTCTGTCTCATCGAAACCAGATGCAACCGACCAATAGGCCGGATGCGTTTATTTTTATTGAAATAGATGCGTTAGGCCAAGTTAGGACCCATTTGTTTTCAGCCAAAATAGACGTGTCCAGTTTGTGAGGCGGAACGATGCCGTTCTTCTTAATTCGGATACGTCTGTTTTGGGTGAAAACAGACGCATCTAGCCCTTATAAAATCCTCCCCAACAATTTCTTCCTCTCATTTCACCAACACGCACCGACGATCTCCTCTGCATTTTTTCCATTTTCAGTGCCAACCTCTCTTGTATTTCTTTTCCATTTTCGGTCTCTCAAACTCCAAGATAAGTTTCAATTTTTTTTTTGTCTCTATGACATTTTTTTTCTCTTCTCCATTTCGATTTTTCATTTCCATTGACAGCACATTTATCATTTTTTTTTGTTCAACACAGTATATTTTTTGGTTCTCCATTTCTCTATTCCGGTTCTTGTCATTTTGAGGTATGTTTTTTTTTTCCTCTCTTGTTAATCTAATTGAATGTTAGATATAAGTATTATGTTTGTTTAGTTATGCGTGTATGTTATTTTGGAGATGAGTATTTTTATTAATGTTTATAGATGCATATTATGTTGCCATAGACATATTATAGAAAATATAGATTTTTATATTTTGATATGAGTATAGTGTTTATATTTAAATATGGCTATGTTTTGTTATAGATATTGTGTTTATGTTGCTTTATTGATGCTTAGGAAATGAAATAAAATCTTAACAAACATTAAACTATTATAAAGTTTAATTAAATTAAACTTTAATTTAGTGAAATTAATTATTAAATTATAAAGTTTAACTTAAAAGAAATGAAATTTTAAAAAAATAATGAAATAGTATAATAAAATAACAACATAATATTATGTTATATAATTATAATGAAAGTAACAAATATTAAACTATTATAAAGTTCAATTATATTAAACTTTAATTTCATTAAATTAATTATAAAATTACAAAATTTAACTTAAAAGAAATGAAATCTTAAACATTAAACTAATAATATTGACGTATATAATTATAATGAAATCAATAAATATTAATTGATATAATTAGTATTAAATCAATTATATAATATTAAATTAAATATTATATAATTATGATGAAATCAATAAACGTTAATTGATTAAGTGTTGATTTCAATAAATATTAGACTAATATTAAATTTACTTAAATTAAACTTTAATATAATGAAATTAATTATATAATTAGAAGGTTAACTATAATAAAATTTAATTAATAAACTAATCTAGAATTAATCTATATTAAAAATAATTCAAATAATAAATTAAAATAATCTATGAGTAATAATTATATAATTAAAATTAATTTAAATAATAAATTATAATCATCTATAATTAAGTAATAATTACATAATTAAAAAATTTACTTAAATAAAGATGTAATAAACTTTAATAAAATTAATTAATTATACTAATTAATTTAATTATGTGTTGATGTTAAATTCTGTTTTTATTTCACTTGTATCGATTAATTTAAATTTAAATAGTCTAAATACTCATTCAAGATTTATTCATTAGGAGTAAGTCTTGAGTAGTCCCCAGTTTGAGACTGTTTTTAAACGTCGAATCTCACTTAGGGTGTGAATGCATAAATGGTATTTGGTTCTTAAAAAAATCTGTGTCATTTCCCTAATTTTCTCTGAGTACATTTGTGAATGGATCATTCTATTCACATTTTGTACTTGGAGAATTAAGGGGAAATGCTGCCGAATTTTTTTGGGATCGAAAACTAGATATGCTTTCACCAGTGAGATTTGATGTTTAAGGATGAGTTATTAGAGCGATAAGGACCCAAAAACCAATGTTTACCATGATTGGAAATAATGTGGTTTGTTTTAAATTTTATTTATTTACATGGTTAGGTATGGATCGAAGTTGGATGTACGGTAGACGGAATATGATATAATTTGTGAACGGAGTTGAGAAATTTATTAGAACTACAATAGAAAACCAAATGAGGAAGAAAAAAATCAATGATTGCATGTCCATGTATTGACTATATAAACATGAGAACATATTAGGACGTTCAAATTGTCAAACTCATATTATACGGCGTAGTTTTGCGGGAGGTTACATATGATGGATATGGCATGGTGAGAATGTTTTGACTAGGACAAGTTCTAATTTTGAAAGTCAATGAGAAAATTACATTGATGATGAAGAGAATGATATGGACAATGATCAGTTAGACGATATGATATATGAGACTAGAAATTTTGTGAAAAATCCAGAAGACCTTGAGAGATTGTGCTTCAATGCCAAGAAGCTTCTGTATCCTAGTTGCACTAAATTCACAAAATTGACAGCCGTGTTGAAACTATGCAATCTAAAAGCCACCAATGGATGGAGCGATAAGAGTTTCATGATGTTATTAGAGCTTTTACAAGAGACGTTTCCAAAGGAAAATGAGCTTCCCACGTCAACATATGAGACTAAGAAAATGTTGTGTCCCATGGGTATGGATTATAAGAAGATACATGCATGTCCGAATGATTATGTATTGTATCGAAATGAGTATAAGGACTTGCATGAGTGTCCTAAATATGGGGCATCACACTACGAGTGTGGAAAAGTATCTTATGATGTTAAGAAAGGGCCTCCAGCTAAAGTATTGTGGTATTTACCAATAACACCAAGATTCAAACATCTGTTTGCAAATGTGAAAGATGCAAAGAACTTGAGGTGGCATGCGGAAGGTAGAAAACAAGATGGCAAGCTTAGACATCCTGCAGATTCTCCGCAGTGGAAATAATTGACTCTACATTCCCTGAATTTGGTTATGAAGTGAGAAACTTGAGGTTGGACTATACACGGATGGAATAAATCCCTTTGGCACACTGAGTAGTCAACATAGCACATGGCCAGTTCTCATTGTAGTTTACAATATGCCTACTTGGTTGATTATGAAGCGTAAGTATATAATGTTGTCAATGTTGATATTAGGGCTTAAACAATCGGGAAATGATATTGATCACTCATTGATGATTTGAAACTATAGTGGAATGAAGGTGTGCTGGTGTATGATGCTTATAAGCATGTTTACCTTACGTGCTATGTTATTTAGCACTATAAATGATTTTTGGACTTATGGTAACTTTTTTGGGTACATAGTGAAGGATGCAAAAGCATGTCCACTTTGTGAAGAAAACACAATGGACCAAAGGTTAAGTCAATACAAGAAAAATGTGTATATGAGTTATCAGACATTTCTGCCTCCTAACCACACTTATTATAGAAAAAAAAGTCTTTCAATGGACAAACCGAAATGCGAGCAGCTCGATTTCCTTTAGCTGGAAATCGGTTATATGAATGTGTTAAGCAAATTGAAAATGTATTTGGCAAACCTAATAAGAATGTTGAAAAGGGTCCATGGAAGAAAAGACCATGTTCTGGGATCTTTCATACTGGGATCATTGAAGATCTCATTACTTCTTTTTCCTCTATGCACTATGATGCCACCTCATCATATGATCGGAGTCTTGACTGGGTAAGAGCAAGAACAAAAAAAAACAGATCAAGGAAATTATGTGATTCTAGTTAAAGAGATGAGAGAGGTGGTACAAAAAATGGTATGTATAAATTGTTAAACAAATCTAAATATTAAACACTTTCATTTAGCTGAGATTGGATTTGATCATTTATTATTTTTAATAGGAGTCATTACGAGAGGAGGTAAATTAGGGAGTATGGTTACTAGAGGGGCAGGATGATATATTGACTCGTGCACTTGGGAAGCCTGAACATTCTGGGTGTGTTCGTAGTATAGGTAGTGGGGCCACTTTATCTAGTTTTTTTTAGTAAACAAATTAGGAAGAAAAAATCTACCTCTATCTCAAAGGAAGAAATGGTAGTATTGAGAGAGAACATAGATTCTCAAGTAAGTTCGCAACTACGGGTTGAATTTGCTCAGCAGATGGCTGAATTTAAAGCCATAGTGATGATGTAGTATGGGACTACCACTAAGTCCTCTCAATTTGTACCTGAGGTAGAGGTAGAGGTAGAGGAAGAGGCAGGTCCCTCACCTGGTATCCATATGCATAGCAGCTGCCACTCTATTAACCCTTCATTTCCAGTGGGAGATACATAGGTAAAAATTATGAATTTTATTCATTTCTACTTGTATGCTGTTAACCAAAGGGTGATTGCTCTCTCTTTTGATCTTGACAATCAAATTAATTGTTACTAATATCTTTGTTAAGTGTTGTTTTGATAGTGTTCAAAGTTTTAGCACATTTGGTTAATGTTTCCTCATTGAACAACTCAAGAATTTTATAGAGACGTGTAACTCCTGATCGAGACACAAGTCTAGACCGGGAAGTACAATGTCTAGACTAGAAAAATATTGTCTCTAAGTGCCTCAAAGTTCCAGTAGCAAAAGCAGACCGAGAAAGGGCATGTCCCGACCGGGACCGGTGTTTTCTAGACCGAGACACTTTTGTCCCGACCGGGACTGCAGTGCAGACCAAGCAGAGCAAGTGTCCAGACCGGAAAACTCTGCAGGATGTTGACCCAAAAGTTCCAGTAGCAAAAGCAGACCAGGACACGGTATGTCTTGACCGGGACACTTCGTTTCCTGACCGGAAAAGGGTTCAGTTCGAGGTAGATATTAAAAAAGATATGACCGTTAAAGAGGAGACACCACCAAAGTGTGTCACATCATCAGAAAGTCAAAGCACTCTTAGTCAAACTGACTAAGGTCCCGACTGGGACTCATTGAAGTCTAAGAAGGCCCAAGTTCCTAGCAGTGGCATCATCGGGCAAGTCCCGACTGGGACACTTGAATAAAAACTAGCTGTTGGGGTTTTCAGCCAACCAGAAACTGCCACATATTAAAATTGGGCATTTCCTGACTGGGACAACATGGTTCCCAACCGGGACACCTATCTCTACAGACTGCATTTAATGCACTTGTAAGAGAACGTTAGAAAGAGTTATGGCACCACTTTGTAACGGCTAATTGGTAGGTAATCAGTATAAATACCTTACCGAAAGGCCATTTAATTAGATCCAATAACTTAACAAGTGCCAAAGCTATTTCAATTTATTGTCTCAAATCCATTCAATAATTGTCTTTGTATAAGGGTTCAGGTGTTAATCTTAAAACACTTGGGTTGTCTTGTAATTGGGTAGTGTGAGCCAAATTACAAGGAATTGGTTGTTGTGTGAGCCACGAAACATAAGGGAAATTTGGTTTGAGTGTTAGCCTTGATAAAACACCTAGTTGGGAGTGAGCTTGTTAAAACTCCAAAGATTGTAATCTAAGTTATTAGATTACTGAATACCCAATCTAAGTTGGGAATAAGAGTAGGGTTAATTAACACCCAAACCTCTATAAAATTCGTGTCTCAATCTTCCCCATTTATTTTACTATCTTGTGAGTGCAAATTTTTAATTTTCCACCAATTCATCCCCCCCTTCTTGGTGATTATTTGGACAACAATTGGTATCAGAGCAAGGTCTAGAAATCAAGCCTGATCAGCTCTAGCAAAGATCAATAATGACACAAGAAGGATTCCAAAACCTCAAACCTTATTTTGATAGGCCAAATTTTGCCCATTGGAAGTTTAAAATGGAGGCATATTTGGATAATGAAGGCATTGATGTGTGGGATAGTGTTCACAAAGAATGGACACCACCAACAAGAAAGAATGCTATAGGAGAGGATGAACCTCTCCCAAGAGATGAGTGGATTGAACCACATAGAAGAGTAAATGGCAAAAACAAGAAGGCCATGACCATCCTAGCAAGCTCTCTCTCTCTCTCTTGAAGAGTGTGGGAGAGTCTAACATTGTCCAACCGCCTACAATATGTGGATGACTTTTGAGAACTAAGGAACAAAGCTTTGAGAACTAAGGAACAAAGCAAGTTCGTTCTAGGAAGATTCAACTCCTAATGAACAAATATGAACTCTTCAAGATGAAGCCAAATGAGACCACCACGGAAATGACAAACCGCCTACTCTTCATTATCAACAATATGAAGAAATATGGAAGACACACAAGCCTTGAAGATGTTAATAACAAAATCTTGAGAAGTCTTCCAATGAAAGACTATGGATCAAGAGTGGTGGGTATAGAAGAAGCCAATGAGGATTTGAGCACCATTTCTACCGATGTGCTCATTGGCAAGATTCTAACACATGAGATGGCTCTCATGAGAGAAAAAGAGCTTGAAGGAGAAAAAGAGAAGAATAAGCCTCTTGCTCTCAAGGCAAGCAACACCTCCTTAAAGGCGCAAGACATAGACCTCATCAGTGATGATAGGGTGAGTGAAGAAGAGGACGAGGAGATAGTCATTTTATCTAGAAGGGTCAAAAGAATGATAGTCAACAAATATGGGACTATCAAAAACTACAAGAAAAAACCTTCAAAATTCAAAGGCTGCTCATCCAACTTCAACAAAAATAAAGAGGAGATGAAGTGCTATGAATGTGGAAAGAAAGGCCATATTAAATCCGAATGTCCTAGGCTCAAGAAGTAAAAGGGCAAGTCCTACAAGGATGGAGGGGACAAGGGCCACAAAGTTACATGGGATGGTCCTACATCAAGTTATGGTGAGGAGAGCCAAGAAGATGTAGCCAACTTATGCTTCATGGCCTTGGAGGACAACTCCAATGAGGTAACATCCATTTTCTCTTCTACCTTATATGATTTTGATGATAATGATGATCTTATTGAAGTGATGAGCCTATAGTTAGAAAGATATAAAAGAAAAACTGATTTTCATAAGAAGAATAGCTCCAAGCTTAAGGATGACCTATCCAACCTTCAAAAGGTTGTGGAAGAGCTAAAAACCTCTAATGCTTCTCTCAAGAAGTCATTAGATGAACTGTCATCAGGACCCTCAACTACTTCTTTGATTAAAGAAAATAATATTTTGAAAAGTGAAGTTGAGGAACTAAGATTTTCTATTTCAAAATTTCACAAAGGGAATGAAAGTTTGGATACTCTCATTGTATCTCAAAGACCTCCCCTAGTGAGACATGACTTAGGCTTTAATAGAGCATTATCTTCATCTAAAACCATCTTTGTAAAAGCTTCAACACCACAAACCTCCTCAAATGAGGTAGGGACCTCTAAGGCCAAAAGTAAATCACACACCAAAGCTACTACTCAAAATAGGAGTAGTAAAGGCTCACATGGCTCAAGAGGGAAACCTCAAAAGGCCAACCATGCATTCTTGTATAAGAACCATGCATTCTTGTATAAGAAGCATGCACTTAAGAAACCACCCACAAGTCATGATTGCGTTTGTTGTTGTACATATATTCCTAATAAAAAGGTTATGAGGCCAAAACCTCATGACAAGTGGCAAGATACTTTTAAAAAGAAGCAATGCCACTATTGCATGGGTTTTGGGCACATAAACATTCATTGTTGCATAAGAAAATCATATTGGGATTCCTCAAAGACTAACCTCCAAGGACCTAAGGTTGTTTGGGTACCTAAAAGAAAAACTTGAATTTATGTTTCATAGGTATGCCTTAAATCCGCAAGCAATGAAAATGTTTGACTCTTGGATAACGGATGCTCAAGGCACATGACCAGAAATAAAAGCCTCTTTACTAGTCTCAAACATATTGATGGAGGTAAGGTTACATTTGGGAACAATGCTAAAGGTAAGGTAATTGGCATTGGTTCCATAGGATTGAATGATATTTCAAT
>CATIWF010045490.1:0-19093 GCA_949630135.1 Balakata baccata
GGATTTCAATAGACAGCTACCAAATGGCATTATTAACTCCATAATGTCAAATCTGACGTTAAGGGATCTTGTGAGAAGTAGTGTATTGTCACATAGATGGAAGCATGTCTCCTCTTCACTACCATCCATTCTCATATTGGATTGGCTTAACATGTTCTCCGCAAGTCAAATGCAAGAGTTTATGGGAGCATGTGAACATCATTGCATAGACAGTGAGAGAAAATTTGCAACAGGAGTTGACCAGTACCTAGAGTCTTATAGGGGTACAAGCTTATACTCTTTTACGATCTCTCCTTTTGTCTTGGGCATGAGTTCACAGATTATATTGATCGATGGGTTAGTTTTGCAATTAGAATGGGTGTTGAATGTCTCTCTTGAATTATATTAATTGTAAACCATACCGTCGGAAACGCAAGTCTAAGTTGCTTGGTGAACAAAGCAAAACAAATATGTTTTGAAAAGCAAGCGTTTTAAGAGTGAAAATATCAAATTAAAGTGTTTGAACTTGTATGGTTTCTGAGTAGGAAAAAATCTCTTTTACCAATTTAGTTTCTTAGAGACCCTTGCCTTGGCTTATTCACCTTTAGCACTATATGACCTGTACAAAATGTAATCTTATTTGGTCAAGTTAAAATTTTTGTGCTTTGAAAGATGTACACTTCCTTTAATGTTAAGCCTTAATAAATTACTTGAACTTAAGAGCTTCACTCTTGCATGGTGTCTCGGGATAAGGGAAATTGGATTTTCTAATGCAAATCTTTCGTATTTTCTTTGCATTTTCTGGTGAAAGTGTTGCGTTCAATTTAAGTGGAGTTCCTAACTTGGAGAGTTTGAGTTATTTCATGGACAAAAGAAGGTTGTTCCATATATTTGCCCATCCTCCCAATGAACTGCTTCAGCTAAAGAACTCAACATTTCTTACCCAGACTAATTGGGTATGTAAATTAGAATGAAATAACAATATTTATTTTATTTTATTTTTATTTTATCATTCTTCAATTTTTATATAATCTTTATATTTCTCTTTATAGATCAAAAGTGTGCCAAAAAGCATAACCAACTTCATCAATCTTATGCAACTTGAGCTAGTTTTCACTGGGGATATCAACTTTAACATCCCAAAGATGATATTTCTTTCGGGGGTGAATGTGCTAGACCTTTGGTTGAAGGATCAAATTTAATTATTTGCAGTTGTGTTGGAAGTGAAAGCGATTTTTGAATTGATGGGAGCTCTATATATCAGTCAAAATTAGAGATTTCAAATTTTTTTAATTTAACCGAAATATACAATCAAATATTACATGACATACAAATGCACTTTGTATGTTAATTTTGAGTATTTATCTATAACTTTCATAAATTATATTTCGTAAAATTTAAGAATAATATTCATTTGTCAAGATGATCACATGATTTTTAGAACAAAATGGAAAAATAAAAAGGTTAAAACAAACCTTTTAGCACCGAGTTCACCAATTATGCAAATCAAGCAAAAGACCAAAAGTTTCAACTATCTTTGATAAAACTCTTTTACTAGTCCAAGATGTATGATCACAAAATATCTTATTTTTATAAATTTATAAACTACTAACAATTTAGGAACTTTTCTTAGTATTTTTGTTTCATATGCTTATTGAAGGAAGGAAAAGAAAAAAAATTTGAGACGAAGAACAACTTAATATCTGAAGAAGAGAAACAATCTATAACCAAAGAAAAAGAAAAAAAAATAATGAGTCAAAAAAATCAACAATGAATTAAAGGAGCATAGGGAAGATGTTGAAAATTTTTCATTGTTGACTTTTTCTTTTTTTATGGAAGAAATAAAGACACATTAATGTAACTTTTGAGTAACGTCTATAAACCACCATTAATCAAAAAATTAATATTTTTTTCTATTAACCATGATAATTACTTTAATATACTGTTATGGTTAATTTTATTAATAACTTAATTAAATTAAGTTATAATAATTTTAATTAATAATTTTAATTAATACTTTAATTAAAATTACATTGAAGAAATAATTAAAATTTGTCAATATTAATTTTAACTCAAATAATATAAGTGATCATTTTTAATTTAATTCTCAATTAAATTAATCTTCACATCATAAATATTGACTAAATAAATAATATGGGTGTGACTTATAAGGTCAATAATTTTATCAAAATGGAAATATAACATTAACTCATTAATGTTATATGGGATACTATTTTTGAATTCCTCATATACTCGAACACATTAAGCATCATTCTAGAATTCTTTTTTAATTACCGATAAAATCTCAAATATTAATTTGACTTCTAAATTATAATATTAAGTCCTCTTGTTATGATCCCGATATTGATTAGAGTCACAACATATCAAACTCTATTGTTCAATATACTAATGAGTAGTAATTTGCATTTTAATTAAAATAAGACTTACCATTATTAGTCTAACTAATAATATTGATTTCACATTGAATAAGTCATATTTTTCCTGACCAGTAATATATTTTATCAGAACAAAAATATCAAATTCATTATGATCTTGCCCTTGTGCTTCAGGGTAACGAGTCTTACTATTGATAATCTTATATCTCACTACATTACTAACTATTGTAACTACGAGCTGGATTACCAAGCGTAGAAAGTCCAGTGCAAGGCAAGAACACCTCCACAACCACCAATGAAAGGACAGTCTTGACACCTCAAGTCAAAGGTTTTTGAATCATAAAAGACTCATATATTATGACCAAGATAATAACTATTGACGTCGAGCATTACATGTGCAGTTATTATCAGGTATCATTATTCGATACCCTTAACTCCTTAAGTACCTACTGGTTTATCCAAATATCATTATATCATGGAGAATAAGATTTCTCCTCGGAATAAACTATATGATAACCTAGAGGCTCAATGAATGCCCAATTCATAGTCATTTACCGGTTGTGAACATTTTTAAGATTATCTTTTACCAGAGATATTTATCTCATTATTATCAACAACTACATAATAAATTATATGTGGATAATTAAAGGGTTGTATATTTCATAGTATAAAGTAACTACTACATTCATAATTTAATCAACAACTTGAATATTTTATTTATTATGAATGTGAAATATACATATGTCTATTATGGTATATTATTTAATATATAAAAAGAAGTGAATGTGCTAGAGCATACACACCATTAATAACAAAGTCACACTTGCACTTGTGCCATTCACTACAGTATCTAAGACCGATCTTCTGAAGATGGTGATCTAACTGTACTTGTATCATAGGCTTCGTGAATGGATTAGCTGCATTGTCAGCTGATGAACTTTCTTCACTAAGATATCACCTCGTCCAATGATTTTTGTAATTAAATGATAATGCCAAAGCACATGTTTGAAATTCTTATGAGACATTGGTTCCTTAGACTATACTATTGCCCCATTGTTGTCACAATATAAAGGAATGGGACTACGAATAAATGGAACCACATCTAAATCTACTAGGAAGTTCTTCAACCATACGACTTCTCTGGTGGTATCTAAGGCTGCTATGTATTTGGCCTCTGTCATTGAATCAGCAATTGTCTTTTGCTTGAAATTTTTCCATACTACTGCCACACCATTCAGAGTGAACAAATGCCCTGACGTGGACTTTAATTCATCCTTATCTGATTGAAAATTAGAATTTATGTATCATACCATACTTAGATCGTCTCTTCCATAAACAAAGAACAAATCTTTAGTCCTTCTCAAGTACTTAAAGATTTTCTTAACTGCTGTCCAGTATCCTTCACTTGGATCAGACTGATACCTGCTAGTCAAACTAATAACAAAAGGCTATATTTGGTCTAGTACACAATATAGTGTATATTAGACTACCTATGGTTGAAGCATACAGTATGCCAGCCATTTATGCTCTCTCTTCAAGAGTTTTTGGGCTCATCTCCTTAGAAAGATGCACTATATGCCTTATAGGTATTAATCTTCTTTTAGAATTTTTCATCCCAAATCTTTTTAGGATCTTTTCCAAATAGAGGGCTTAGGATAACCCTAACATTCTCTTAGCTATATCTCTATACAGCTTAATACTAAGAATGTAGGCTACTTCTCCCAAATCATTCATGGAGAAGGTGGATGATAGCCAAACTTTTATGTCAGTTAGAAAACCAATATTATTACCCATGATTGGAACATCATCAACATGCAGAACTAAGAAAGCAATCTTGCTACCACTAACTTTCTTATGTACACAAGCCTCATTAGGACTTTGAATAAAGTCATAACTCTTTATGGCTTCATCAAAATGTTTGTTCCAACTCCTTGAAGCTTGCTTAAAACCATAATTGGATCTCTTAAGCTTGCACACTTTGGAACTATCTTTAGAATCGTATCCTTTAGGCTATAAACTTTTTCTTCAAGAAATTCATTAAGAAAAGCAATTTTGACACGCATCTACCATATCTCATAACATAGTATGTTGCAATAGCTAAGAGTATTTGAATACTTTTAAGCATGGCAACAGGAGAGAATGTCTCTTCATAGTCAATCCCTTCCCGTTGGCGATATCCTTTCGCTACGAGCCTAGCTTTATAAGTATCAATATTTTCTTCAGAATCTAGTTTCCACTTATAAACTCATTTATAACCTATTGGAACTATTCGTTCAGGTGGGTCTATAAGTTTCCAAACTTGATTCTGGTATATGGAATCTATCTTTACTTGCATTGCTTCTTACCACTTAAGAGCATCAATGTCAAACATTACCTTCTTATAAGTGATAAGATCTTCCCGTTGATCATTACTGCCAAATATGAATAACTCTTGGTCATATTCAACTATAAATCCATACCATTTAGGAGGGCGTGAATCTATTTTAGACCTCCTAAGAGTTAAAGTGATATATTTTGTCATGTTAGACTCAACTGGCTTATTAATATCCTTTGGTTCAGCCATTTGGATATATTTTTCAGATGACTCTTTATCTATAATAATATGTCTGTCTTTGCCTCCTTCCATGAGAAACTCTTTCGCAAGAAAGATGGCATCTTTCTCACAACAACAGTTTGTTCATCAAGTAGATAGAAATAATATCCTAAATTAGTTATAGTAGCAGCATATCTAACAAATCAACCTTTAATAGACCGTTCCTCTAACTTATCTATGTTTTGCCTTTTAAAATAGGCGGGACAACCTCATATCACAAAATGAGATAATATAAAAGTTTTACTAGTTCATATCTCATATAGAGTGGTATTCACAGATTTAGAAGGAACTCTGTTAAGAATGTATAACATTGTTTCCATAGCATATCCCCCAAAAGAGATACGCAAGTCTGTATAACTCATCATACTTCGTACCATGTCTTACAATGTACGATTTCTCTTTTCACTCATACCATTTAGTTGGGGTGTTCCAGGTAAAGTAAATTGTATGACAATTCCTTTTTCTTTGAGATAATCATTAAAATCAATACTTGAATATTCACCACCTCGATCTTATTGAAGTGCTTTAATATTCTTTCCTAATTTATTTTCTACTTCGGCGTTATACTCTTTGAACTTTTCAAAGATTTCATATTTGTATTTCAATAAATACAAATACTCATATCTAGACTTACCGTGTATAAAGGTAACAAAGAATCGATAATCTTCTCGGGCTATTTCCTTAAATGGTCCACAAACGTCAGTATGAATTAATTCGAGAAGGTTCTCAGCACATACCATTTAACTAGCAAATGTACCTGTAGTCATTTTTCTCTTGTAGACATGACTCACAAATAGAATCGTTAGACTGAAAATCTAAACTTTTTAGAATTTCCATGTCTACCAACTTATAGATCCTTGCATTAGAAATATGACCAAGCCTTAAGTGCCATACTCGTGTCATACTTGAATCATCATATTTAGTTTGATTAGAATTGTCATTTATGTTGCTTAGTAATAATTCTTTATTATTTATCTTATCAAGCTTATCACAATATAAATAATATAAGTCATGATGTTTTGTTCCAATGCCAATAAGATTATTATTAAAATAAATGTAACACATATCTTTGCTAAACAAGAATTCATAATTATTGTTTGTCAAAGCATATATAGAAATAATATTCTTATAGACATTAGGAATATACAAAACATCCAATAGTAAGATTACATGATGGTTTAACAAAATAGAAATATCTCTCACTTGCTCGACTACAACTTTTGCTCTATAACCAAGAGTGAGCTTTATCTCCTCATCATACATCAACTTCCTATGCCTTAGATCCTGCACAAAAGAATAAATATGAGTTGTTGCTTTTGTATCTAAGACCCAAGGATATGATGAGTTAAAAGAATGATCATAATTTAAATCATAATTTAAATTCAAAAGATGAGAAATACTTGAAGGACCTATAATCTCTTTGCCCTTAGTTTCTCTATACTACTTAGATAAATTAGACAATTTCTTTTCTAATGACCATCATTCTGATAATGGAAGCAGGTTCCTTTGTCAGCCTTAGGTTTAAGCTAGCCTGAAGCTGGAGCTTTTGCCTTTCCCTACTCTATTTGGGTAATAAAGAAGAGGGAGTGGATCTCTTTCCCTTAGTGGTTTTTTTCTTCTTCCTCTTCTTTAGGTGAAAGGAAAAAGCTACTATCAATACTTATGCCTCTTTCTTTTGGGGATTACCAACAATTTTGTTACAGCTTTGCAAAGTGCATTCCACTTTTGTTCAAATGAAAGTTAGAAATGAAACTTCTATAAGAATGTGGAAGTGATGCTAAGATACAGTCTATCTTAAGCTCCACATCCATGAAAAAATTGAGATTTTCAAAGCAGTAAATAAGCCTTATCATCTCACCAACATCCTAGTTTTCCTTCATTTTAGTTTATTGGAATAGTTAAATTGGGTAGTCCTACTAGTCTTTCCATAACTTTCCTTTACTAGCTCTAAAATACCATCACAAGTTTATATATTTTCGTATTGCTCTTGTAGCTTATTTCTATAGAAGCAAGTATATAATACTTTGCTTGGGTGTTTTTATCAACCCAATCATTGTAATATTGTTTTTCAACCTCATTTCCATCAACGGCAGATGTTGTAGGTTTTGGCTTACTAGCAACATCCTACAAGTGCTGTTGGAGAAGCACCATCTTAAGGTTCCTCAACCAATCCACATAATTAGGTTTAATAAGCCTATTGCGGTAAAAAAGTTATTAGAGTGGTGATGGTATCGCCATATTGTTAGAGAAAAATAACTGCAGAAAGAATAAAATATATCAGTTTAATTATATATTAATGGGCAAACCAATTAACCAAAATGATTTGGACACATAATCATAATAGTTTCTCCCATTAATTTGGTACATCCTACACTACCCTCATTGAAAACGGAAGTTCCGTTGGAATTGAGTCTCAATAATACTCTAATTAATATTCTTTAGCTTCCCATAGTGATATTTTTAGAATATTAACATACTAATGAGATGATAACTTCTTGTCAAATACGACAACTATAAACCTAATTTATTTTCTTTTTAACCAACTCCTAATACACTAACTATCAGTTTCACAAAATGACATTCTTGGACTAATATATTAGGTGAATCCTATCCATAAGATCAATAGAACAAATCGACTCAATCTAGTACCACTCAGCTTCACAAAGTGACATTCTTGTAACACTAGATGTTCATCTATTCTACAAGTTAAATACATTATTTGACCTTATCATTAAAATACAATAATTTGCATGTTAATGCTCCCATGGAGAGCCTAAATGTAGACATCTTACATCTTTATTGGATATATTATAATTGGGAAAATTACTAGGTCTTTTATCCTAATTTAAAGGTCTCACTTTGCATATTAACCGGATTAAAAATTTACTAACATCCATAAAACAATAAATTTATATTTGAATTATCACATAATCCAATTTTAAAATTAATGTATGCACATTAGTCTTTTTCGTACATTAATCTTTTTCATGTCATATCTCATATGATCACAAAAAGTAATCACATCTAAAATTGGATAGTTATGGATCTATAAAAATACACATAATATTATATTAAATAAAATACATACTACCCATCTTTAGCATGCACTTTATGTTTCATAAACTAGTGTGAGCTCATTATATAATCATATTATATAATGTTTAAATTAAATTAATTTTGGAATAAATATATCTATACATATATTTTGTGAGTATGCTTTTATACTCACCATATCCATAAAATGGATTTTATGTGTAAAGATTGAATTTTTGCAACAACTTGGAAAAATCAACCATATAAAAAATTTATATATAACTTAAATCTCATTTAAATTATTATTTAATTTTTTAAAATCCAAAATTAACATTTAAAGCTTACATAATTCAATCATTTACTACATATAATCACATTACATGCAGTAAAAGAAATTAATCATGCAATTTACAATTCTATTGCAATTGCTAGAAAAAATTTCATCCCAAAATGGAAAATACAAAGTAAACTCCATCTTGGTAAATCTTTCTTATTGGTTCTCCTCAAAATTTTGGGTCTCTTTGCTCTAAAGGAAAAAATTTACATTATATCTTCTTGGCATACCAAGGGTTTCAATTTAATGATAAGAACAATCATTGATCTATTAATATTACAAACCAATATATGAAAATAATATAACTCATTGCATCTTTGAAAAACCCAAAACAAAATGAGGAAAAATATCATGTAACATCACATGCAACATAACATATATATCAAATCTAAAAGAACAACAAGAACATCATCTATAACCAAACTGAGCTTACTAGCAGAATGAATTAAAGAAGTAAAGGGAAGATGTTGAAAATTTTTCATTGCTGACTTTTTTTTTCCTCTTTTTTTCTAATGGAAGAAATAAAGGCACATTAATATAACTTTGAATTATGTCTATAATTCTAACCACCATCATTAATCAAAAAGTCAATCTTCTCTTTTATTAACTATAGTAATTACTTTAATATACCTCTATAGTTAATTTAATTAATAACTTAGTTAAATTAAGTTATAATAATTTTAATTAACTCTTTAAATAAAATTATATAGGAGAAATAATTAAAATTAATCAATATTAATTTTAACTCAAATAATATAATTGATCATTTTTAATTTAATTCTCAATTAAATTAATTCCCACATTATAAATATTAACTAAACAAATAATTTGAGTGTGACGTATAAGGTCAATAATTTTATAGAAATAGAAATATAATATTAACTCCTTAATATTATATCGGATACTATTTCTGAATTTATCATATACTCGAACACATTAAGTATCTTTCTAGAATTTTCCTTTTAATTACTGATAAAATCTCAAATATTAATTTGACCTCTAGATCATAATATTAAGTCTTCTCATTATGATCCCGATATTGATTAGGGTCACAACATGTCAAATCATATTGTTCAATATACTAATAAGTGATAATTTGCGTTTTGATTAAAATAAGGCTTATCATTATTAGTCATACTAATGATATTGATTTTACATTGAATAAGTTATATTTCTCCTAGCCATGAATATATTTTATTAAAACCAAAATATCAACTCCATTAGGATCTTGCCTTGGTGTTATAAGGTAACAAGTCTTATGATTGATAATCTCATATCTCATTACATGACTAACTATTGTGACTATGAGCCGAATTACCAAGTGTAGAAAGCACAATACAAGGCAAGAGCACTTTCCACAGCCACCCATGAAATGACAGTCTTGACACCTCAAGTCAAAAGACTTTAAATCATAAAAGACTCATATATTATGATCAAGATAATAACTGTTGATATTGAGCACTACTTGTGCAGTTATTATTAGACGTGATTGTTCGGTATCCTTAACTCCTTAAGTATTCACTGGTTTATCAAGATATTATTATATCATGGAAATTGAGATTCCTCCTTAGAACAAACTGTATGATAACCTAGATACTCAATGAATATCCAATTCATTGTCATTTTCCGGTTATAAATATTTTTAAGATTATATTTTACCAGAGATATTTATCTCATTATTATCAACAATTAGATAATAAATTTTTTGTGGATAATCAAAAGATTGTATATTTGATAGTATAAAGTAACTACTATATTCATAATTTAATCAATAACTTAAATATTTTATTTATTATGAATGTGGAATATACATGTGTCTATTTTGGTATATTATTTAATAGATAAAAAGAAGTGAATGTACTAGAGTATACATACTACTGATAACAAATTGACCTCTTGGTCATAACCTTACACTATTATATGTAAGGAATTGTGCTTGTGTGAAGATGGATATATAAGCTTTCTCTCTTCAATTACTTTTTAAAATTGTGGAAAATCACCATGAAATTTGTCAGCAGATCAAGATGGATAAAGGGGAATAAAAAGCTCGTGCCTTATTTTGGACTAATAGTAGTAAGTGATGGAGTGATATAACTCTTTTTGCATCATCCAATATTTAAGAATATATTTGGATTGAATCACAAGATTACCTATGGATACATGAAATTACCTAATACGTGGTAAATTTTTAAGAGTTTTTTTGGTTAAAGGGGCAAGATGTGTGCTTTATTAATTAATAGACTTAAGTATTGAAATTGAATCTTCGTTATGTCTTACTGTCTTTGGTTGGAAAAAAGTGTCATACTTAATGTATAATGTGATTGTGATGATGTATTATGTTTGTATGTTATTTCTGTTTGTGGTTTGAAATACTAATTTATATTTTTCGATTATGAACATTATCGTGAACTATGCTTCTTATTTTAGAAAAAAATGGTCTTAGATGAGGCCTTTGGTTTAGTTAACCTGTCAAATTAGAAGATTGTAATTACAAATGCCATCAAACGTACATGCTCTACTTATATTATGTCAGACGAATAGATGAATTTCACAAACAATGAATGTATGTATGTTATGTTGGATTGATAATTTATCGACACAAACCAAATTGTTCACATAAATCCTTTCTTGATACTTGATTTTTGACTGGGTAAGATACCTCTCGAATGGATAATAGTTTTACTAATTTGAATAGTATCACCGATACTATTTAGCTAAAGCATTAGTTACGAGCTAAATGTTTTGGGAATAATGCTTGGGCTGCTCGACTTGTCTTATTATTCACTAAATTTAATTTCCATTAGGTGGCCTTAAAAATTCTTCCTATTGATGTATGATATGGCAAACAAGTTGTTTCTATTCTTACAGACATGTTGTTCCAGGAAGAAGAAGAAGGAGAGCTCCAGCCTAGTGAATATTCTCCTAAAAGTTTGGAGGATGTGGAAATTAGTGGATTTCTTGGCACTTCACACGAGATTGAGTTTGTGAACTCTTAAGCGATTGATCATCAAGAAAGAAGTGGGATATTATATTAACAAGACAGAATCACTCGATGAAAAAGAACGCCAAATGGTTAATGAGAGACTTCAAGAATTCTCCGAAGGTGTAATGCTAATTGTCAAGTGAGCATTTATGAACAATTTATTGTTTATTTTCTTTATTTTAATTTTTGAAATTTGCTGGTATCTGTCATTGGCATTTTTGTGGTCAGTTGGACATATATGACATATGCTGGAATTTGTCATTAGTTGCAGTTATGTCTGCATTTCCCGTTTCCTCTGGCCAGCTTTCAACAAATATTGTACAATCAATGCCTTCATGGGCATTCTCAAGCTTGTGGTTCTGTATTGCTTACTGTTCTAGGTCGCCTCGGCTTTGTCAAGAGATCTGCGCATGCGCATTTTTCATGATTGTATTCTGGCAGTCAGTACTTTGTAACTCGCTCCCCTATAAAACTTTTTGTTATTCTCGTTGTGGATTGCTGTTTGGTTAGTAATCTAGTGGTCGAGTCTCCCTTGCTGTCGGAAAGGTCGAGGTTGAGATTAAGAAACTTGACAACCTTTTTTCCATTTAAAGTTTTTTGCTGTACTGAAAGTAAGAAGAAACATTTATTATGGTCTTTAGAATAGTGCACACGATCATTCATCGGATTAAATAGCTATCGAGACACGTTTAGCCGGAGGCCTTCCTGTGTAGTCCAGTGATTTCCACCCTCAAAACATGTCTTGGATCAGAGCAGAAGGTAGGCCCTGGCCAAGGTGCGTCATTCTACATGCATCAGACTAATATCAACTCAGTCTGCATTGACTTTGTGTTCATGCTTTCTCCCTATAATAAAGATAATAAATGTTGCTGATGAGTGATGACAGAAGAAATCGTGATGGAATTTTAACAGCAATTGCTTATGCTTATTTCAACTTCATTATGACATGGTAACATGACTCATCAAAAGGTCATAAAGCCACTCAAGAATAACTTCAGACACAGTGAACATAAACAACAAAAGAAAGTTTAACAGTTCACCATGGACATCATATGTACTTTCTGAGCATAATTAACAGATAAATATCAATGTTATGGTACCTGATCTGCAGACCCATAAATTCATTGCCGGATATATCAGCTTCAGACTAGGTAAAACCTTAATTTCTACCCAGCCATCTGGAGAAGGTGAATGATGAACTACATATAGCAAGAAACCTGACAAGATTAGTTGAAGCCTAATTCGGTCATCATAAAGATAAACTGTTCTGATTTCATCTGGAATCTCGTAAAAAAGCTGTAAATTCCTTTCCCTAAGCGATATCAAGACTTGACCAACAATGACATTCATAACATTTCCTAAGAGAAATTCTTCCATCTTGAGTTTGATATTGCTTTGCTGCTACATCCCAAATAAAATGGTTGGTTTCCCGTCAGTATTGTAACATATGTTAGAATGTGAAAAGGTTATACGTGTCTTTGGCAAATGCGAGGTTAGAATACAGAATCTGAATAAAGGGAATGTAGGATGGACGGGATAATTGACTAAGCAAAGAATATAGGCAAAGCTGAAGGTACTCGTTGTTAGCAGTGATAAACATTTGTACACAGAAAGAATGAACTTCTAATGTCAGCTTTTCCATGGCAGCATTGCATTCACAACCGCAGGCATTCTCATCAGAAGCAAATATAGGTGGAATCATCGGACTCAAGGGTTTTTATGATAGCCTTGGAATCTCCTTGTAATTGCAGAAATTTATCCATGACAAGTTTATCAGAATTGATACCTTGACCTATAAAGCACACTCCTATTACATGGCATGAGTAACGAAGCCTACTACAACAATGCCAAATGCCAAGAGCGAAGCCATTCAGTTTCTTTGAAGTGCTATTGTAGTTACTACCAGAAAGGTCATCACAAAAAAATTAAGCAAATTTACAGCATATTGAATAATGCATAACACTGTAAATGACACATGTATATCAGAAGTATATTAAAGCTAAAATTTCATAGAGTACTAATGCAGTTGATCTAGATATCATGATAATTATCAGAGGATCCCTTGGTTATCAAATTAAGAAAAAAACCTTGGAAAGCTCTGTGCAGAAGACTTTCAACAACGCTGCATGAATCCTTGTGAACAATTTCATGAACCAGAGTCTTTCCCATTGCTTCATTGGTATGTAATCCAATCAACTTTGCAACTTTGGCATTCCATCCATTTTGTTAGACCTGCTGAATCAACCCCAAAAAGTGGTGCTGCAGCTGTTTCAATCAATCTAATCATTTCATTTGCCACTGAACATAGTTCGTCTATCCTCAGTGTATTAGTGTCAGTCTGCTGGGAATATTCAATTGCCTTTGAACCACTTTTCTTCATATCCTGAAAAGAATCTCTCATTATCAGCTGTAAAGAGTGAATAGCATTTATTTCTGAAATCTCCCAAGGCAAACTTCTGCTCTTCACCACCTCCAGAAAAGCATTAAATGATTATCTTGGGTGCGTTTCCTTGACCATCTTCTTTATCTTCCGGATAATTCTTGGCTCCTCATTTAACTTCTTTGGCGGTGTGAGACCTGAACCAGAACAAGAAATCTGTTGAAAATTGAAATGATTCTAGCGGTCGCCGTGCCACAAAGAGCATCACCTAGTAATGCAGCACCAGGATAACTAGCATCTGCCAAACTATCAGTACTCAATCCAGTAGAATCTATGAGTGTTGAGCAGCTACTCTGCAATGTTTTTCACCTGTTATGCGATGTAACCACATCTGCCTCCATAAAATAATGCAGTTCCATCACACTTGACAAGATCTTTAGTACTAGGGGATTCAGTAATAATACCAAAAGGGGCATCTCGGAGAGGCATGTTATAGAGTAACATCTCTGGGTCCTGTGAGTCTTCTTCTCCAGAAACTGTGCTGCCAACAAAGTCATGGAGTATTTATCGGTATTGTCATGGTAGTTGCTGGTAAAAAAATGATAAACTACAAATTGAAGGGTTTTTTTTTTTCTTTTGGTAACTAGGGTTAATTCGGATAGGATTTTGAATGACGACAAAATACTTATTCAAAAATATTTAAAATAGCTATATATCCAGAGTTCAAATTTGAAACTTCTGATTAATTTGAAAGAGTCTCATTCACACATTATTGAGTTCATTAAAAAAATTTTCAGTTGTGATATCATAAGAGTTTTAAGAATATTTGTGAAAAAGGTCACACATCATTCTCATATTGATCAAATATATACTTACAAAAGCATAAATTAAGTTATAATGAAGGAATGAAAGAAGAAACACATCAATCGGAATAACATGTACAACAAAGTAAAAGATATGCACAATTAAATGAAGACTCTCTTTAGTAAAGCTAGTTGATAATTTAGTTATAGTTGATAATTTAACAGCTGAAAATCTGGTAACTGATAATTTAACTGATGTAATTAAAAGTGTTTTGTTAAGTTAGCTAAAAAAATAAAATGACATAAAAGAATATATATTATATTAATCAAAACATTATATAAAATATATTTAAATACATAATACAAACGAATTATATAATATATATACAGATTATATATTATAAAAAATATATTAAATATATCATTATAATATAATAAATATGTTCATCTTTATCATCTAACATTCCATTATTATATATATATATATATATATTAAATAATTTAATAATTATATTATATATTCATTCAAAAAAAACATATTATATATAATGATTATATTTTATATAATTAAATAATTATATATTATAACATTTCATTTGATAAAAAGAACACGGGTATAAAGAAAAAGAAAAATCATAATCTATTAGCTTATTTTTTAATGCTACTTCTATAATTTTTTTAGGAGATTATAATATATTTTTTTTTATAAATAAACTACTTTATCAAATATAAATTATTAGTCAAATTAGATTATTTTTATGGTCAAATTATATTATAATCTAGTTTGGTGTTATGAAACAATGCTAGGAGATTTATGCTTCCTTATGAATAACTAGATAATTTGGTCTGAAAAATAAGTTTTGGTTAGTAGGATAGAGATTGATAAAAAATTGAGAATTTTTTTTTAATGATAAATGATATAAAATTGAGATGGAGGGCATTGTGGATACAAATTGAAATGTAAGATTATGTGAGTACAAGTTAAAATCTCTTATTTGAATAAATGAATTTTTAAGAAATTGATGAAATTTATTCATATTTTTCCAAAAATTTTATATAAAAATTCGTATTTATTTATTTATTTATTTCATTCACATTTTCAAAATGAAGTAAAAATAGAAATATAGTAATAAAAATACAAGCATAAAATTTGCATATTAAATTTTAAAAAATATTTACAAGTGACTTTTTCTAATTTTGTAAAGGAAAAATTATTATTTACCTCCTAAAGTTTGACATAATATACTAGTATTTCCTGAGATTAAAAATTATATTATTTGCTCCATCTGTTTTATCTCTGTTATACTATATAGTTCTTTTGTTAAATTTTAAAGTTTTTACCGTTAATCACAAATAATATTTTATTTTATTTATGAATGTACTAATATAATAAGTCAAATATCAGGCAGATAATAGTATATTAGGTCAAAGCTCAAGAGGTACTGGTACAATAAGTCAAATTTCAATGAGTAAATTGTAATTTTTTCTTTATTATTTTACTACAATCTAACATATTTCTAATAGAAAGACGTATTAGTATAATATGATAAAATAGAATCGATAAATAGTGTAATTTTTAAACCTCAAAAGTATTAATGTATTTTGTCAAATTTCATGGAGGTAAATAGTAATTTTTCCTTTTGGAAATTCATTTCATTGAACCTAATTAGTAATTACCTAAGGCATTTTAATGAAATTTATCATTTCTCTCCCTAAAAGTAGCTCTCTCCTAGGTAAATTGCACCAGTAGCTCCTCAATTTGATATTTGTAACAATAAAGTACACAAACTTATCATAAATGTAACCTAAATAAGTTGTAGGTAAAAAACTACATGAAGATAATATGACAAAATACTTTTGCCTCCAATCCCACTCAATTCCCTAATTAAAAAAAAAAAAATTGTCCCTATCCCTGTATCATATGAGGATGGCGATCTCTGACCCTCTGATTTTCTTAAAAAATTTTACTTTGTTTCAATATTAAAAATATTTTTATTTTTATTATTTTAATTAATGAGTTAACTATATAATTTAAAAAAAAAACCTTATTTTTTTATTTTGTAAAATAAGTATTATATTTTTATTTTATTATTTTTCAAAAATTTATATATATATATATATACACACACCATCTCCACTTGTCCTCACTATAAAACAATCCAATTTGGGATAGGACAAAAAAAAAATTATAAAAAGCATTACCTCTTTCAGAGCTTATTCAAATCAAGACTCTACACATTCAGATCCAATTGTCATCTCTGTTTTTTTTTTTTTCCAAACAGACATGAAAGAGAAAATAAACTTGACATGGATAAAAAAAAAAAGTCATTCCATCATCAAGTAATTATTTCTTTGCAATCTGTTATGAGGACTTTTAAGCTATATTTATTAGGGCTGCACAAAAAATAACCAAACCGAATTGATCCAATTCAATCCAAATAGAAAATATCCTAATGTAGCTCCCTAAGTATTCTTGACATTGTGCTTAAATTTGATTGTTAGAGAATAAAAAAAAAATTTGAGCAAATAATGTTGACAGTAATGAAATTTGAGCTTGTGAGTAATAAAAAACTAGAGAGAATAAATCTTGAATAAATGCAATTGTTAAAGAAAATAACTTTACTAATGAAAATAACATAAGTTAACTACAATGATCTGAATGAAGAGAATAAAGGCTAAATAAACTAAAGTTAATGCTAAAATGAGACTAAAGCTAATTGAATTGTTGAAATTGAGTTGAGTTTGAGTAGTTGTTGTCTGTTTGTTGATTGCTTATTGGTTTGTGATTCTTGGTCTGTGGATTCTCTCATTTTTTACAGCCTCAGGACCTAAATAACCATTGTCCATGATCTCCGCTCTCTACACTTTCTCTCCAACTATCTCACTTTCTCTAACTGCCTTAGTGTCGAGATATTATAACTATCAGTCTCATATTTTTCTCTCAATTGTATTGCAATACTCCTATTCTATAGGAATATTATATTGACTGCTCCATATCCAATATCCGGACTCCTTTATGCATATGGGCTCCGCATATTCACGGACTTGAGCTTCAATTGACATCTTGGGCTTAGAACTCTATTTTGTAAGACTACAAAAATCCAGTGTAAACAATTACCCTCTGTATACAATATGGTCATGGACCATACCGGTATGGATTATAAATTCTCAAAACTCTCTAGGCCCATACATATTGTCCTCTAGCATAATGAGGCCCTCTCTAGATCTAAAATTCTAAAAAGGAAAAATAGAATATCTAAAGAGTCAGAGACTCATTCGCTGAGAGAAAGTCTTAGTTAAATTTGAATTCAAACCTCCCTTATTCTCTCTTCCAAAACCTAAAAATTTTAATCCTTAAAAAATCAAATTTTCTCTCCATCTTCTTCAACTTCTTCATCTTCGTCACAAAACCTATTTCCTTAATCCTCTATTTTTTAATCCTCCCAACTAAAAAAATCTAAGAAATCAAGAGACACATCTACTTCCATTGGTATTTTTGGCCAAAAGCTCTCTTATTCTTCTCCAATTTCTCCATGTTCCATAATCCCACAATCTTCTCCAACCCACCAAGGAGGCTTTAACTTGCATCAAAATCGCATCTCCACCTCCATTGGAACAATCTTGTCACCGCCGTTCATCACCAAAACCCAGAAGCCACCATCACAAAAACCGAAAAAACTCACCCCACGAGTGCCTTCCACCGTCGCCGCTCTGATTGCCCTCTCTAAGTGCACCACCAACGTCAAACCCACCTTTCACCGAATGACGCGATCTCTTCCTCAACCAACGAAGCTCATAAAACCCAAACAATCGGACCCCCATCGCTCACTAAGGAGACCCGACTGAAAACAAGAAAACACATTTCAACACCTAAAAACCAAAATACGTTCAAAGGAACTCGATAGAAACTATCTACTTAAATCCATACAGCCACCACTCGGTCTTCATTAAACGACACTCCATGTGTTTTGTCATCAACTAGTGAGTTTTCAATTTCTTGAAATTACTGTGATCTTTTGGCTTTGTGCTTTGTTTAGACTTGTAAAAATTGACTGAATATGATTTTTTGCAATTTTTGTGGATATTTCCCTAGTGATCCTTTGTAGTATATAATCCTCAACTTTCTTCCTCAGTGATTAAGCTACTTGTTGAAAAATTCTTTCCCTAAGTCTATACTAAAAAGAACCTCAGAGGTAAATTCCAATTCTCTAGCCTTCTTGACATTACACATGTGCTCTGACTTTGTTGTTTGATAGGACTATAATTTTTCTTGGTAGAAAAATCCCCTTGAATTGGTTTGAGATAAATTTTGGCCTGAAAATAATTATTTTGGCCTAGGGAATGTGTGTGGTGAAATTTTCTTGCAAAATAGAAATGAATTTTTTGGTTGATGTCTACTTAGTATTTGGGTTGGAATGGATATGCCATAGCCTAAAATCTACAAATTTCATATTGATTGGGTAATGGGTGATATTTTTAGCCTGAAGCGTTAATTTTGGCCTAAAGAATATAGTCGCCTCAATGAATTTCCCCTGATGCTTGTTTAGACTCTAGGCTAAAAAGATTATTCCATAGCCTGAAACTTGTAAATT
>CATIWF010045521.1:0-48175 GCA_949630135.1 Balakata baccata
TTGCTACAAGCTTTACATATTTATATACAAAGATGGAATGCTAATAAGGCAACTATACTAATTAGGATACTATACTAATTAGGATATTTACAACCACTAATTGGGAATCAACTATACTAATTAGGATATTTACTACCACTAATTGGGAATCAACTATACTAATTAGGATATTTACAATCACTAATTGAGGAATTATCTAATTAGGATATTTGCTACCACTAATTAAGAGATTATCTAATTAAGATATTATATTATGTAACAATAGTAAACACCCATTTGCACCCTATAGTTGTCTTTCCTCTTGGTAGATCAACTAATTCCCACATGCCATTTTTTTCTAGGGCTTTCCTCTCCTCAAGAACAGCCTCCCTCCACTCAGGAACTTTCAAAGCATCCTGCACATTATTAGGAATCTCCATACAAGATAATTGTGAAGTAAAAACACGAAAGGCACGTGAGAGATTTTCATAAGACACATATTTGGACAGTGGATGTTGTGTACAAGACCTAACACCTTTTCGAATAGCAATGGAAAGATTATAATCATCAAAATTTGAATTTGAACAAGACTTGGGTTCAAGATTAGTTGATTCCAAACTTGAAGATAAAGGTAAAGAATCTATAAGACTTGTACCTGAAGGGTTCAAGGATTCTAGACAGTGCAAAGGATTGGAAGACCCTTTCTTTTGAGTTGTCCTCTGTCGCAAGTAGACAATATCAAATGGCACTATTGCTATAGTTTCTTTTTCTATTTTCCTAGATTCATGAACATTAGGAGATGTCATTATAGGAAGCCCTGTATTTTCAGTATCTAAAACACTTGGCCCACCTTCTTCCATAAAAAAATTTAAATTTTGAGGTTGGACAACTAAGTTAGGGAAAGAATCACTTTGTTGTGAATCTTTAATTTGAAAAAGCTCATAAAAAACTGAATCTTTATTTTGGTTCCCCCCCTGAAGATGAGGTTTGAAGTAGCGAATCAGTTCAAAAAATGTAACATCCATGGTAATAAACATTTTCTTTGAAATGGGTTCATAACATTTATAGCCCTTTTGGGCTAAAGCATAGCAAATTTTCCTTGATTGCGATTATGATTATGATTATGAACAAATGCGGTACATCCAAATATCTTAAGTGGTAAAAATGAAGAAAGCCTATTAGTAGGAAATAACTTTTGGAAAACATTAAAAGGGAGTTTCAAAGTTTAAAATCTTATTAGGCATTCTATTTGTGAGAGATGTAGCAGTAAGAATAATTTCACCCCAAAGATATGTTGGTACTTGATTGGTAATGAGTAAGGCCCGTGCAACTTCCAACAAGTGTTTGTTTTTTCTTTCAGTCAAACCATTTTGTTGCGGAATGTCAACACAAGAACTTTGATGAACAATACATTTTTCAAGAAAGAAATGACTAAAAGTATTTTTGAAATATTCTTGCCCATTATCACTCCGCAATATTTTAATATGTGTGAAATTGTATTTGAACCATGATGTAAAAATTTTTGAAAATTGTTTCTACTTCAGATTTATCCTTCATCAAATAAACTCAACTTAATCTTGTGTGATATCAATAAAAGTCAAAAACCATTTTTTACCAGAATATGTAGGAGTTCTACAAGGACCACAAATATCACTTTGGATCATGGTAAAAGGAGTAGTTGGTTTAAAAGAGTGGGGGGAAAAGATGCACAGTAATGTTTAGCAAATTGACAAACTTCACATTGAAAAGATGAATTTTTATTTGAAAATAAACTTGGGAACAAGTGCTTTAAATACTAAAAACTAGGATGGCCTAACTTATAATACCATAACATGATGTTATAATCCTTGGAAACCGAAATA
This sequence comes from Balakata baccata, assembly GCA_949630135.1. Lineage (NCBI taxonomy): Eukaryota > Viridiplantae > Streptophyta > Magnoliopsida > Malpighiales > Euphorbiaceae > Balakata > Balakata baccata. The sequence goes on from CATIWF010045521.1 coordinate 1,842, forward strand.
GAATTAAAGCAAGTACTTTGACTTTGTCTACTAGAGGCAGGTCCATCGTCAAAATAATAGAATCCATCTTTTTTCTTAGCACTGCCAATCATCCACCCCATGGTCAAGTCCTAAATTTGACAGTAAAGGTAAAATTTAGCTAGACACTGATGCTTAGAAATAAGTTTACTAATGGACAACAAATTGCATGACAAATTTGGAACATGAAGCACATCACGAAGGGTTATCATTGAAGTAAGTTTAAAAGTTCCAATCCCGGCAATTACCAAGAGTGAATCGTCTGCTATTTTAACCTTTTTATTTCCTGCACAAGGACTATAGGAGGAAACCAATTTAGCACAATCCGTCATATGATCAATTAGGGGTGTCAAAATGGATCATGACACGTGAACTCGACACGCGAAACACGTAAAATTAGAAGGTTAGTGTTGAGGTTATACGAGTTTATGTCATAAACGGGTCGACCTGTTTATGACACAGTTCAAATCGTGTCACTGGTTGACACGTGAACCCGTTACAACCCGTTTAATTTTTTCGTGTTGTGTCGTATCAACCCGTTTATAACATGTAAATTTACTGAAATATCAAGGTTAATAGTGTCATTTTACAAAAAATAATATTTAAATATTATTTTCGTGTCGTGTTATATCGTGTTAAATGACCCAAAAAAATATAATTGTGTCATGTCGTGTCAAAGGATCCAAAAAATATAATCGTATCGTGTCGTGTCAAATGATCCAAAAAGTATAGTCGTGTCGTGTCAAATGACCCAAAAAAGCATAAACGTGTTGTGTTCGTGTTAGATTTTATGATCCAAATACGACCCGAAAGTTAAACATGTTACACGTGTCGTATTCGTGTGACCCGTTTAATATTCATGTCATGTTCGTGTTGACCCTAATTGTGTCACCCGAGTGGGTCGACACGATATAACACGACCCATCAACCCGTTTTGACACCCCTATGATCAGTAACACCAAAATCAATTATCAAGAATGAACAGGATCAAGAACAACAACAAAAAAGACAGTAACAAGGGAATTACCTTTTTGAACAAAACAAGATGGAGTTAAGGACAACTTTGGAGATTGAAATAACTTATACATGTGCTCTAATTGTTCCTTAGTAAAAGGGACTGCATCTGAGTTGATAGAAAATTCCTGAGTTTTTGTAGTAGTGACTTGATTCGCACGACCATCATCCTTGGATTTTGATTTCCAGTTTGCTGGCTTACCATAAAGCTTCCAACATGTCTCCTTAGTATGCCATGGTTTGTTGCAATGATCACACCATGGGTTTTTCCGCCCTTCATTATCAAAATTAGCACTTTTGGTTACAAGGGTAGAACTTTCAAATTCAAAATGTAAACCAAGGTCAGCACTATTCATCATGACTTTTCTCCTTAACTCCTTACGTCTAACCTCAGAAAACACTTCCCAAATGGAGGGCAACGATTTTCTGCCCAGAATGTGACTCGAACTTCATCCAAGCTCCGATTAAGGAGGGCTAAAAACATATAAACTCTTTCATTTTCCTCTCTTTTCTTATGACAAGCAGTCAGTTGAATTCTCCCAAACATCATCATAACACTGATCAAGCTTTTGCCATAATGTTACCAATTCATTGTAATAAGTGGTAACATCATGATCTTTAGATTTCCAAAGGCGAGTTTTCAACTCAAATTTGAGAAAAATTCTCTAGGTCTGAGTAAAGATCACGAACTACCTCCCAAACATCTCGGGCAGTAGAAAGAAATAGATAAGGTTTTCCAATTGCAGGTTCCATGGAATTGATGAGCCAAGCAATGACTTTGGAGTTTTCGGACTGCCATTTTTTCATATTTGGATCACCTGCAACAGGTTTTGGAATTTCTCCAGTTAAATGTCCAAGTTTGCCTCGCCCATCAATAGCTAACCTTACAGATTGAGCCCACTCAAGATAGTTATGCCCATTGAGTCTTATACTTGTGAGATAAATACCTAAATTTTGGGAATAAGAATCTGTAGGTACAGGTGTGGAAGAAATAGAGGGATTGGTTGGAATAGGTTTTGAAGTACTAGAATCAGATGTGACAGTAGAGTTTCTTTGGCTGCCGGTCATTGCCGACTTGTAGGACATCATTTATGGGAAAACAGGAGAAAAACTGAGCAACAAGGCTTTGAACCATGAAGTTTTTTAGGAAAAAAATAATTTTGTCATATTTTCTATTAGAAACAATTACATATAAATAGTAGAGGATCAGCCTCAAATTAAGAAACCCATAAAATTTGGAAATCCCTCAAATTAACTGATTTCTACACTAAAAACTAGGGATATGACAGCAAATCAAAACAAATCAAATCTAACAAAAATAAAAAAGGAAATATTAGATTCTTTCCTAAAAATCTAACACAATGATATATGCAGTGGGTTTAGTAACCAATCCAAAAGCATTGCACAATTATTATTGAATTGAGGAAAAAATAATATGTGAGAGAGAGAGAGAAAGCTGACCTCTTCAAGTACTGCTTTAACTTGACGAAGTTTTTCAGCATGCTCAATGTCTTCTGCCTCACTATCACTTTCTCGACCAGGTCTGTATAAAGTAAGAAGTCATTCACATATAAGAACATAACTTGGTGACTAATTTAAAAATAGATCAATGTCAGTTCCATTCTTGTTATGATTGCCAATCGTAAATATTTCATATTTTTATTGTCAACCACAGAACCCAAGGCTCAAGACAGATGTAGCATAAATACCACCGTTGGTAAATCCAGGGAAGTATGATATTGCATGTGGCCATGATGTACCCCATAAACTTTCAAGACACCAAGTTTTGATGCATCGCATAAAAGCATGCAAGAAATTATTTTAAATGCATGGTGTTAATCATGATAAGGTAAGCCACCATAAAATTTATCTCATCAAGCACATTCAAATAAAATTGTTGGTTATAATCATGTCTGAAATGGAAAATCAATGACCTTTCATGCATGCATACTGTTCGGCAGATTAAACATAATTTGCACAAAATAACCATGGCAACATAGATAATTATTCGAATTCTAAAATTTTGAGCCATACCTTGTACGAGGTACAAGAATTCGTGTTGCATCTAACAAATCTTGCAGTTGAATGGCACTTTTAAGTTTTGTCTAGAGAGAGACATGCAAACCTTCTCAGTCTTCTAGGAGTAATCAAATAAAACATGGTCAAAAAAATGTGAGTGCAAACTAAATCACCTCACATCTAGGTCGCCCCCCATTATACTTTAACATTAAGTTAAGCAGCTTTTCCTCTGTGACCTTCAACTTCACCTTCTGTTTGGGAGTTCTATCACCGCTGCCCACATAAAACGGAGAAAATTGAATGTTGCCAACATAGTGGAAGAAATTAATTCCACAATTTTGCAGGATTGTTGAATTAATTTCTAGTTAAATATTTGTGCTTGGAACTTCAAAAAATTCTCATTTGACACAACCACAACTCCATTATATTCACTTGAACCAATTCTATGAGAGTTGATGGAATTTAAAATTCAATTTGATGCTATCTATATCAACTAAGAGTTGAATAACCTTCATTATACTACAGCAATTTTTTCTCTTTTCTCATGCTCTTTGTTTAATTTTGCTTATGTTTCATTTGTTGCGAACATGATATTCATTTAAATCAAGGAATTAATATATATATCAGACCACGTGATAATTTACTTGCAAATGAATGCTACAACAAGATTCATTTCCAAATGCAACAAACTGCTTGTTGTTAGTTTTGAAATAAAGTAATCCAGTAAAAACAAAAGAACAATTTAACCACATACTGACGAATTATAGTAATCACACAACGGAGCTCCTCAGACTGCCCAAATGTTCCAATAATCCCGCTTCCTTGACGAGTTAGTCCCTCTGTAGGCTGGACTGGTTCATTGACTTTCCATGGTAAAGTGGGTGGAATATCTGATGAAAGGTGAGGAGCTTTGGCATCTAAGAACATCTTCCTCAACACACAAGCAGCATCATCATAATATCTGCATCAAAATAAAAAAAGAACCCATAAGAAAAGAAAATAAGGGCATTGAGAAACTGTTTAAAAAAAACAATAGAATGAACAAGCTTCAGCTTCAAACAATCATCTGGCAATATAAAATATCAAAAAATTAAAACAAAAAAACTATGACATCCAAGATTATACAAAGTTAAAATAGAACCAATGAGATAATGGACAAATGTATAAGGAATATATAAATCTGTTTCATTATCATGCTTGTAATATGGCTTCAACCGAACAGTTAGCTTAATTAACTCGGTGAAATAACTCCATTTTAACCATCAAAACCTTGTGGCAAAACCAACTTTTACAATATTGCATCCAGTAGCAAGAATGCATATCAAGTCGTTGCAGAAGATGATGCTAAATAATATATATCAAGTCGCAAGATCAAACTGCATCACAATGAAGTTCAACAGGTCCATATATTACATTTGATTTTCTCTCCCATATGTTTTTCCAGCCAGCTTAAGTGAGATAACAAAGTACCAACTGGAGCAAACTAGTGGGGGGATTTGCCACTTTAGTTAATATTGTACTGACAATAACAGAGATAGCAGCCCCTGAAACTCTATTCCTTCTTTTGGTTCCTTTTGTTGAGAAATAATTCAACATGCTACCTTCTACCTGTAACAAGTATTCAATTACTTTTAACTCATAAATTTACCCTCCCTGACAAAGAAAGTATTACTTGTAGGAATTTTTCACAAAACTCCATCCATTCACATCACACACAAATGACCGTCCTTCACAACGCAAGAGATCAAACCCACACACCTGCAAGCAAATGGGTACAAGATGATAATTATTATGATGACATAATAACAGTATAATAATAAACTAGACAAATCAAATAAAATTTTATTTAACTTGTTACAGAACTTGCTCAAGTATTTACTCAGGAAAAAATAAGTTTAGAAAGCTGACACTATCTCACGTTATAAAAAGAAAAAAACATCAATCATAAACTATCAACTTAAATGACTTCAGCTATACTGATAAGAATTTAGGTGCCAAGCCTGTGCTGTAGAGATTGCCAGCAATAAGAACTAAAGCAGCTATTATTGAGATTTGATCCACTGATCCAATTTTATTCCAAAAGTATAACAAGAAGGGGCATGCAAATTATTTACAACATGAATCGTAAAGGAGACAACACATCCTCATTGTTCTGGCAAACTACATTGATTTAAAAGAAACAATTTTCCATCTGTCTAAGGTCATTAATCATTTAATGGAAATTTGTGGTGATCACCGAGGCCAATGTAGATATACTAATATACTAGCAGTCAGCACAAAGTAACAAACTAAAACAAACTAAATTAGATATTTTAAACAGCAGCCACAAACAAGTTAGTAGAACGACAAATTTTCAGAAATCAGAAGAGTACTGCTTAAAGACTTACAGCTTGCCTAAAAGCAATGCAAACCTCCCTTGCCATTTGTTTCTCATTAGGTGTCAATAACACAGGATACCTCACCTGTCAAATAAAGTAACATTCATACAGTTCATAAAATTCAAATATATTCAAAATGAACTGGAAGTAGCGATATAAAATTCACCAGTATCACTCCTGATACTTGCTTCACACTTGTACTAAAAGGAAGGTGCCTAATTTCATCAACTGGATGCTCACATTTTCATTTACCTTTTCAAGTACTATTGGCACAACCACATCATCACAATGGACCCATCATGCAAATGCTAAATAGATTGTTTTGTTGTTATATTGGAAAAAATACACTGATTAACCTATTACACCTCCAATTAGGATTTCAATTACATCAATGCCCTTTTTTGTCCCAATATTTCACACACTGAAGCTTTGGCAAAACTGTCCAACACGTCATTTAAAGGATTAAAAAAATAAGTGAAAAAGTAAATAAAGAGTGTGAGGAGGAACTTCATGAGAGAAGTCTAAAAAACTTCAAGTGGTTAAATGAATGCAGCAAGACCAAATATAAAAATATTGCAATTTGTGATTTGAGGATTTTCTGATGCTTCATTTCCACTCTACTATTATAATAAACAATAAATAACAAACACAAACACAAACATAAACATAAACATACATAGATATGGAGAGAGAGAGAGAAAGATGATTAGCAAACTGCATATGTTCAGGGCATTACCTCCTTGCCATCAGGGTTTCTCATAACAACCCCATCAACAACAGGAGACTTCCTTGCCTCAGCATGTGCATATTCAGGGCCAACAGTATACACCTGTAATCATTTAATGAGATACCAAAGCAGTCATTTTTGAGACTTGGAAAAAAAAAAAAAGCAATTAGTCAAGAATTAAATACTTCATGCAAAGAAAAGCTATACACCGAAAGAAGATATAAAAGCAATATCGCATATACAAAATAACTTAAAAAGTGAACAATCAAAGAAATTGATAATGCCATACAAACAACAGGCTAAAGCAATCGCAAATGAGACAACTATAAGTTAACACAGAACCCAAAAGAACAACGTCATAGCATAAACATTAGAAGCACTTGCTAATCTGATATATGTTGCAAATAACAAGCACACCTACATAGCTCCAAATTCAAGTCCTTAATCATCAGCAGTTCTGAGAAAAAAATGATATTTTTCTAAAATATAGTAAACCAACAGAAAAAAAAATGTCCTCTCACAGCAATCATGCGCAAACAGAGCATGCAGACAAGAATGTAAACAGTGAAAGCAGGCTTTAATTACAACCAAAGAAAGAACTTGAGTTCTACGGAATCTCATAGCTGAGAAAGGATAATGCTGCACATCACGCCTGGAGCAAATTTGAAGGGTATATATACTAGCAAGAGCAAGATGCCACAAGACTCTTATAACAGTATGAATATAAGTGACACTAGCTCACAGCTCTCAAGAGCACTTTGTATATTAGTGAACAATTCTGAAAAACAACATGACTTTAATCCAGTTATGCATTTAAATCTCTCATCAAAAATTGGTAACAGTAAGGATACTTGATGCAAATTCTAGCCACTCTCAGAAAAATATGCCTCGAAGAAATTAAATCCAAAAACTAGTAATGTCATTGATCTGTAAATTTTTCCCCAGAAGAATACTATAATTATTTCAAAGAAAGTCACTCGTTAATTCCAATCCAATAAACCTTAACTAGGCATTACAGAAAATGAATGCCCTCGTCTATTACAAAATCTGTAAACAAACACAATAGAGGAAGTAAACCAAGCATGAAACCTTGACATCTGTTCCTCCAGTTGGCATAAATTCTTCATAAATATAAGAGCCTTCACGCCTCACTCTTCTAACCTCTGGGTGGAACTCACTTGACCGGTTTCCAACCTGAAACAGAAACCAATCAGTATATGCATGCTGGAAAACAGAGAGAATTTAAGCTCTCTTTTTCTTATTTAATCACAAAGAATTACAAGTGTTTATATAGAATTTCTAACCCTAAAATCAAAGATCCAAAAAGGAAAAATATCAAAGATACAAAAGGAAATATATCAAAGACATAAAATGAAATATTCTAAAGAATAATTTCCTGATTTTTAGCAATCAAACCAGACAATTTTCCTACACTCCCCCTCAAGTTGGTGCATATATGTCAAGCATGCCCAACTTGCTTATCAGATGTTCGAAGTTCGGTCTTGTAAGCCCCTTGGTCAAGATGTCAGCTGTTTGTTGAGTAGAATGAACAAATGACAAAAAAATAGTTCCACTTTTAAGTTTTTCCTTTATAAAGTGTCTATCAATCTCAATGTGCTTCGTCCTATTGTGTTGGACTAGATTGTGGGCAATGCTTATTGCATCTTTATTGCTACAGTACAACTTTAAAGGAAGTTCTACTTTCTTCTTAAGTTCTTTGAGAATCCTATCTATACACAATATCTCACATATCCCTTGCGCCATGACTCTAAACTCAACCTCTGCACTGCTTCGAGCAACAACACTTTGTTTTTTGCTTCGCCAAGTAACTAAGTTCCTTCATACAAAGGAACAATACCCTGAAGTAGACCTTCTATCAATCACTGATCCTGCCTAATCTGCATCAATAAATACTTCAACACTTTTATGATTAGTTTTTTTTAAGAACAGATCTTTTCCAGGAGTGGATTTCAACTATCTTAAAATTTGGTAGACTACCTCAAGATGTTCCTCATAAGGCGCATGCATGAATTGACTAACAACACTAACTACAATGGCAATATCCGGTCAAGTATGAGATAAATAAATCAGCTTGCCAACCAATCTCCGGTATCTGCCTGTATCAACAGGAGCATTTCCCTTTTCCCAAAGTTTCACATTAGGATCTAGAGGAGTCTCGGTTGCTCTGCAACCACTCATTCCAGTCTCCCTCAAAAGGTCAAGAATATATTTGCATTGAAATACAACAATTCCTTTCCTTGAACGAGCAATTTCCATCCCAAAAAAATATCGTATAGCTCCCAAATCCTTAATCTCAAATTCTAATGCAAGGTTTTTATTCAATCTCTCCATTTCAGCCACATCATCATCTGGAAGAATAATATCATCAACATAAATTATTAATACAGCAACCTTTCCTTCTGAAGAGAACTTGAAAAACAATGTATGGTCAGCTTGTCCTTGAGAATATCCTTGTTTTTTGACAGATTGTGTGAATTTTTCAAACCAAGCTCTTGGACATTGTTTCAAGCCATATAAGGACCTCTTCATCTTGCACACTTTTGAGCCAAATTTTGTTTCAAAGCCTGGTGGACTGTCCATGTAGACCTCCTCCAAGTCTCCATTGAGAAAAGCATTCTTCACATCCAATTGTTGCAATGTCCAATCCAGGTTAGCGGCAACAGATAAAAGTACTCTTACTGTATTCAATTTTGCAATTGGAGCAAAAGTCTCAGAATAATCTATGCCATATGTCTGGGTGAATCCCTTAGCCACCAATCGGGTCTTGTATCTCTCCACTGAACCATCAGAATTATACTTCACAGTGAAGACCCATTCACAGCCTACAGTGGTCTTCCCTATGGGCAATGCCTTAACACTCCAAGTATTGTTCTTCACAAGAGCTCTCATCTCTTCAAGGAAAGTTTCCTTCCATTTTTAAAGCCTCTTGTACACTGCTAGGAACTTCTACACTAGACAATTGAGATGTAAAAGCAACAAAAGATGGAGACAATTTCGAGAATGACACAAATTTGGAAATGGATATTTAGTACAAGATCTAACCCCTTTTCAAAGAGCTACAAGAATATCATATTCAGAAGTCTCAGGGTTAGAATGAGAATTACCTGTAATACATTCAAACTGTTGGTTTGTCCTCAGTTCAGAATCATAGTCGTGTTGCAGAGCCAATTCGTCTTTCCTTTGCTTATGATTCTTCTTCAAGTAAACAATCCCTTTCCATGTTTGGTCACCTTCTGTGAATCTATTCCCTGTTAGTTTAGTGGAATTATCATGTTGTCCCTTATTCCAAATTTCCAAAGATTGATGTTCAGATACTTGGTTTTCAAATATAGGCTTGGATGTAGTAGAAACATCACTCATAGTAAGAGGAGTTTCAACAATTAAATCTTGGCCATTTATTGTAGGTGTATTAGACCCAAACTCCTTTGAAGTAAATATATCATCTGAAAAAATATCACAAGATTTAACAAATGAATCTTCCTTAAAATTCTCCCCCCTTGAAGATAAATATCCTGAAAAAACGATTGTTTTTCCAAAAAAGTCACATCCATTGTAACAAAAAAAAAATTTCAAAATTGGATTAAAACATTTATAGCCTTTTTGAGTAGGGAAATATCCAATGAAAACAGATTTTATAGGTCTGGGTTCAAGTTTTCTATGTTCATGAACAAAAGTTGTACAACCAAATATTTTCAAAGGTAGATCAGCAAAAAGCCTAGCACTTGTTAACATTTTTGTGAAAACCTGAAAAACAGCTTGACAATTTAGAACTTTGGAAGACATTCTATGTATTAAGTATGCAACAGTTAAAACAGTCTCTCCCCACAAATACTTGGGCACTTTAGTAGTAAAGAGAAATGCAAGAGCCACTTCCAAAATATATCTATTTTTTCGTTCCACAACACCATTCTGTTGAGGTGTATCAACACAGGAACTTTAATGTATTATTCCTTTTTCAAGAAAGAAGTTTCCTAAGATCATATTAAAATACTCTTTTCTATTATCAATTCTGAAAATTTGTATATTAGTTTGAAACTGAGTCTGTACCATAGTGTAAAAATTTTGAAAACTTGTTTCACCTCTGATTTTTCTTTCAACAAATATATACAACAAACTCTAGTATGATCATCTGTAAATGTGATGAACCATCTTTGGTTAGAGGGTGTATTCATCTTATTAGGACCCCAAACATCATTATGAATAATAATGAATGGTTTTAATGGTTTATATGGTTGTGAAAGAAAAGAAGCACGATGATGTTTTGAAAATTCACATATTTCACAATGAAATAAAAATGGATCTTTATAGCCAAATAATTTAGGAAACGGATGTTTTAAATATTTAAAACTTGGATGACCTAATCTAAAATTCCATAACATAATATTATTATTGGAAATAGAAATAAATTCAAAGCAAGTACTTATTTGTTGGGATTGTTGTCCTAATTCAAAACCATCACAAAAAAAAAAGTCCACCCTGTTTAGCACTATCAATCATCATTCCCAATGTCGAATCCTTAAACACACAATGAGTTGGAAAAAAGTTAGCTTGACAATTTTGATCACGTACTAGCTTACTAACAGACAATAGATTACGAGAAAGTTTAGGAACACGAAGAACATCATAAAGAGTAAGTGAAGGAGACACTATTATTGAACATTTTCCTGCAATAGCTGAAAGAGAGTCATTTGCAATCTTAATTTTTTGATTACCAGCACATGGACTATATGAAGAAAAAAGATTTAACAATCCTGTCATATGATCAGTTGCACCTGAATCAATGATCCAAGCATGATCAGGATTGACATTGATAAAAGTAGCTTGCAAGTGGTTACCTTTTAGAGCTAAAGAACAAGGAGTTTTTTGAGACTCAAAGAGTTTGTACAGTTGGTCTATTTGTTCCTTTGTAAAAGAAAATGAACTTGAAGAAGACTTACTGCTCCTGATCCGAAACACTAGCCTGAAGTGCACGCTCCCTCCACCAGACTTCTTCAAATTTTTTTGGCTTTCCATGAATAACAGAAAATAGTAAAAACAGTACAGTATGAGTAGCAGATATGTCAACACAACCAATAACACTAACTGAAACACCCAGCCGAGATCGAAATAGTAAGAAAAATGGATCGAAAACAACTTCAAAAAATGGTGGCCGAAAAATGCCTCACACGCTAGCAAGCAAAATTCTAGCAGAAACTTCAATCGGAGCGATGATGAGATTTGGCAGAAGCTTGTTCAATGGCTAGTGCTTCCTCTTGCCTAGGCGGTGAAAATCAATTCTCTCTATATGACAATGGGTATTAAAACCCTAGAAATCCAATGACTGCATTAAGCAGGAAAAAAAAAATTGGCCGAACCCAGCTCTGATACCATGCTGGAAAATAGAGAGAATTTAAGCTCTCTTTTTCTTATTTAATCACAAAGAATTACATGTGTTTATATAGAATTTCTAACCCTAAAATCAAGGATCCATAAAGGAAAAATATCAAAGATACAAAAGGAAATATTCTAAAGAATAATTTCCTGATTTTTAGCAATCAAACCAAATAACTTTCCTACAATGTACCATTACACATAACAAAAGTATAAGCACATACATAGTGATAGTAAAAATAATAATAATTATTATAATAGTTAAAAAAACATGAGGCATAGTGAAATATAAGATGCAAATAATTATATGTCAAACTTATACGCTTTAAAACAGCCATGCCAAAAGTAGAGGTTAAAAACATGCATGGACTAGTACAGTAAGTCCAACATAGTTCAGAGTTACCTACTATTGATAAAAAGAAAATTATCTGACATTGAGAGCTCATGGCCCTAGTATCACATATAGTGTCCGTACTCTACCCAGTCAGCATTTTTCCAGAATTGTGGGCTTGTATAATAAGCATTGTGTGGATCAGCATGGGCTTCAGACTTAGTGTATGTTGTGTGTGCATTTTACCTAACATTGAATAAAATAAGAAATAAAGAAAGCACATACAAATTCAATCTGATATAAATTTCCTAAATTCTTCCATAGAAGAATCAACATGGTTTCAAATATGCCTATATGACATTACATAATTGCACACTGTGATGATTAAAGATATATAAAGTAGCCAATTTACAAATCATACAAACAAAAATAGTCAATAAATGAGCATACCTTCCTAAATAGTTCCTTCATCCCCCCACCTGCTGAGCTGGGATAGTATATCATGATACTATGGTCATCCCCTTGATAAAAGCACAATATGTAAATCATTATCAAGCCTAATAGAAAAGCAAACTTTACTAATCTGTGCAAATACTATGCAAAACAAGTGTTGAGGCAAAAAGGTTAAAAAGTAAGACACTATAAGTTGTACGTGTGTTATAACAATACTATCAACTAACTTGGAGTTGACCTTTAAAACTATATATAAAATAGAATAACTTAATCTATGACTAAATAAAAATCATTTGCTTAAGTGGGAGGGCTGCAAATTAAACCATGAATATTGAAACATCATCATGCTTAATTTTGTATTTAATAGATTAGCATAATTGAAGCTTGATCATATTATAAAGGCACGGTACTTTATAGTCTTGACTGGCAGGAATGAAGGAAATGATTGTATCTCATAATTGTCAAGGACCATATTCATCTTCATACAGCAGATTTTGAGAAAAGGTGATGTTTCCATTGTTCTTGGAAACAAGAATCACATCCAATGTGCGAATAATATTTCCCCAATTCAAAAGCAGTAAGAACTTAATGTCTTTCCTTTATGCTGACCAGCTTCAAGATCAAGCCAATAATAATGAGCGTTTCTCATCACTAGCCTAAACATTAATGAGAAGAAGCAAAACAATTTAGAGAACTTAGACATTAAGTTATATGCTCACCATCAATAGGTTTCTCCACAAATGGCTTCCAAAAACGATTGCCATGAACCTCAACAAAATCTTCTTCTTCAACAAAGTAATCCAGCTCTTGATATGGAAATTCTCTATTGACAAGTGCATTTCTTGGAACAGGGATTCCATATCTTTCAAGGCACTTGAAGCATCAAAAAAATAAAGTGATTATTGACTCTCATTCAACTGTCAAATGTGGAAATAATTTCACATAAGAAAGCTTAAATTTGGAGTTAAAGCAGTCAGGGGGGGAGTGCATTCTTACCTGGTACACCTTCCTTCGGTCATGAAGAAGGTGTTGCGGCTCTAATTCATTCACTAGATAAGGCCTAAATCAAAAACATGAGCAATTGACAAGGTGCAAAAGTTGCATCGTAAAAGCAGATGATGCATGGAAACAAATGCATTGTTGCCATTAAATTTATATGAGAAAACTCTACAATCATAATAGTACTTGATTCGGTTATCAAACAACTAACTTATTGCTATTGCCATAAAAAGGAGTTTGTTGGAACTGAGTTTTTGGGCAACGACATGATGCACAAGAGGACTGGTAATTTAGCAAATTTCAAAAGAAAAAAAAAAGAAACTTATGATTACATTATTACTTATTTAGTTGTCAAACAACTAATTGTTGCAAGTATTGCAATAAGGACTTTGTTGGAATTGGTTTGTAGCTCAATAACATGATGTTGATGAAAAAAAATAGGAAAAACAATGTGATGCAATGGACTGGTAATTTAGCAATCAAATCTAAATAAATTATGTTTATATCTATGATTGGTGGTATGATTTTTTTTTCCTTTGGATTGGTTACAGTTAGCTGGTCATATTAAAAAGATAAAAATATAAGGTATATCTTACTTCCTCAAAGCAGCATATGCCTCTGCCTTCTCAAGGGGATAGCCAGTGGAGTAGAAGGCAATCAAACAATCACATATCGGCCAGCTGAAACAAGCAAATGTTGCAGTACATTAACCAAATTGCAGACTAATGTACTTCTTTCAAGTTCAGACTTACATGTCCATATAAAGCATTATCTATAATTCTCCAATCTCAACATAACTGCAAGTAAGCAACACAAGTGTCATATAATCACTTCTATATGACTAAATTTTGGATTGAGTCTGTGCAGCAACATTTTTTATTTACTTTGTGCAAAATTCAACAAAGAACCCCTGAAAAATATATTCTACAGAAAAATTATCACCAAAGGATTATGCATAAGAAGTAGATAAATGCGTATAGCTAGAAAACAAGCAAAAGAAATATCGCACTGCATTAGTTTCAGAGACAATCTTAATTACTCAATGTTCCCTCAATCTTGATTAGGCTTCTTCCTATTTAATATCATCTCAATCTCATGAGGCAACAACATAATGACATATGAACATCAAGGTTTTCAACTTCTTTTACAGTTAGCATAAGCTCCCACCTTTTGTTTTATAGTATTAAAGTTGTATCACCTTCAATAGAACAGGTTATAAGAATTTGGGCACTGTTTACTACCATTGCTAGTCTTCCAGCTCACCCTCAGGCCCTACCTTTTCTTGTCTTTTCTTTTCCCTTTTCCCATTTCTATTTTGAAATGGAAAGAAAAAATCGCAGGTTTGTGGATGAAAAAACCATGTCCCGGTTGCAACCACCAAAAACCAATACCTCAATTGGCCATTATTACCACAACCATCAAAAGATAATTCCTACCAATGAAATACCTCTGCCTCTAGCGGTCAATTGCGGCTGCAATTGCAACTTAGGAACAAATAGAACTCTGATTTCTGCCACTGTTACCAACAATACATTTACACATTCTTGGCTATCATCAGTAAACCACCAGTACTACTACTACCAGTGTAACCGCAAAAATATTAACATAATTTAAAACCAAGTATTTTTAGAAAGAAATAAGTTTTAAAAGGCAAAAAAAAAAGTCAACTTAATAAGAGCTTCAAAGACAAGCTACAACACATGATTTTCACAGAATAATAGATCGCCTTTTAATCCATTTACTCTAATAAAAAACCATGAGACAAACTCTAATAAACATTTAAACAACCAAATGACACATTCCAGAGCCTCACCATGTCAAGTAAATTAATAAATCAACTAGACATTATGATACACCACTGTAATTCACAGTGATACAACAATAAAACACGGTTTCAAATAATCATGCAAAAAAAAAAAAGAACAAAAATTACCTTTCAATAGGATCTTCGGTAATAACTTTGTCCCCAAAATGTACAATCTATATCAAACAATAACGAAAAATTAACATTCAACTCAAACTCAATCAACAACAGAATAATGAAAAGACAAATCTCCCTTCAAATTCCATCTTTTAGACTTAAACAAAGTCTATGTACCTCAAATTCACCAAACGCCTGCAATCTCTCAAGAATTTGTGCCATTGGAGCCGATGAGACCTGAAACACGACAAAGTCAGCTAAAATATAAAACATATAAAGAAAAAAAATCTACATTATTCCGATTCTACCACATTGATACTGACTCTACATATATTTTCATCAGAATTTATTATATATATAATAAAAACAAGCAAAAAAGAAGAGACCTCCAATTCGCATTTCACCTTCTTTTCCATAACGCAGACTCCAACAGTAATCTTCTTCTCTACTCTTCCCTTCATATCTCTCTCCCTCTGCATGACTGTATCTATCTCTATTCACTCCACAACCAAAACCAGAGTTGTCCGTGTGAAACAACAGCTTAAATAACATAAAAATATTTTTTTAAATAAAAATGAAGGGAAATCATAGGTGCAGAACGAGGAGAAGTTAGAAAATTTTCAGCGTGCGGAAGAGGTCTGTTTGGATAGGAAGAAAAGGGCACTATGGATTCTGGAATATGCAATTATTAAAGGGATTTATCTTTTTCTTTTTCTTATTTTTAATTGATTTGAAGAGGACGTGTAAAGGTTTCATGATCATCTCGTGCATCTGCAGTTGGAAATTAAGAGCATATCCAACTGCTTGGTGTTTTTCTTTTTACATAAATTCAGAAAATTATATGGCTTTCTAACAGGGCTTTTTATTTTTTTTATCTATTTTAATTTCTAAAATTTATATTTTATCCCAAAAGTTAATAGTCATTAACCGCTTTTAAATAATATTTTTTTATCTTTTCTTTTATTTTTTAGATAATTTTATTAATAAAAATAAAAAATAATATAAAAAATGTTATTTAAGTGTATATAATTTTTAAAATAAATTAAAATAGATAATAAATATTTTATAATATAATAGAAAATAAAATAAAAAATATTGTTAGAAATATTTTACCAAATACTTTCGCTTTTTGCAAAAATATGTCGATAGTCCCTGTCATAAAGATGTTTGGGTTTTTATTCTTGGCTCTTGAATTAATTAATTAAAAATATATTTTAGTTAATAGTCGTGTATGGTAGTTATGATTTTAAATTATCTCCATTCATCCCCTAAGAAAGAATTACCAAAATATTTAACTCTTCACTCACTCCAATAAAAAATAAATAGGAAATGAGTCGACTTAGAAACCAAACTAAAATAACAAAAGTTCATGTAGTTTTGCCCCCTAATGTCTAAGGAAAGAAACCAATTTGATTTGATCGGGAGATTTTTCTCCCATTCATTTATTAAAATGGATGGTTCTAACGTTTATAGTAAAAAATAATAGTTAAAAGAGTTTTTCAATATTTTTTCTCTATCAATATTTATAATTTCAAATTTTCTTGATTATCATCTATATAGTATGTCTCTTTAAAATAAAATTCATTATTTATTTTTTTTCTTTCTATTTCACTACATGTGATATAAACTAATTCAATTACATAATAACATATATTTAATTATTTTTATTTTTGTTGGTTGATTTAAATATAACATACATATATGTTATTTTATAATTTAATTTGTTTTATTGATGACTTGATATGATGAGTGTACCGAATAATTTTCTTAATTTTTATTCCGAGAATGATAGGAATATAATAAATTTTTAAGTAGATTTAGTCAATTATATTATTTACAATAATATATACAAATTCATTAATTATCCACTAATATAAATAAAATAATTGAATGTATGTTGTTATATAATTTGATTAATCTACATATAATATGATAAATATTTTATCTAAAAAATTTATACTATCGACACCTTTTTTTTAAAACACTATCTAACACTCAACTTAGAATTAGTTGGTAATGAGAAATAACCAGATCAATAAAAGTGTAAGTATTGAACAATATCTTAAAAAGGAAAAGGCATAAGATATTTGTCAATATTTGTCATAAGGTTTCTTTCTATATTTGTCATATTTTGCCATTTAACATTCTAAAATAATTTTTTAGTTCAATTTACATTATAAATACAGTTTTTAATTCATATTATCATTTTGCAGTTTAGAAAAATTAGATTTTTTTATTTGCTCTGCAAGTAATTATTAAATATTGAACTCGTCATTAATCATAATTTTTTTTTATTATTCATATATTAGATATTGGATTTGTCATTAATTTTTATTTACGGATCTTATACGTAATTATTAAATGTTGAACTCGTCATTAATCATCATTTTTATATATTTATTTTTTTATTATTCATATATTAGATATTTAACACATCATTTATTTTTATGTATGTATCTTGTACGTAATTATTAGATATTGAACTCGTCATTAATCACAATTTTTTTATATAATTTATTAAAAAAATAATTAATGATAGTATTTACAGTTTTGTGACGAAACCTTCTGTCACTATAGACTGATTTTTCTTATTGTAATATGCAATTGTTATTTTTTTTTTAACAGTCCATTCTTAATATTTTTCATTTAATTATTTTTTTAAACATTATTTACCTGATTTTTTTCTCTATAATAGATTAAATTATTAAATGACAAAATTAACTCAATTAACTAATATAATTATATTGGTTTTTCTGGTAAATTTGCATGTCTCCTTTATTTTCACTTTCATATATAATATGATCAACTAACTTTAAGTTATTAATTTTATTTGATTATTCTTTAATAATTCATTTTAAATTAATTTAATACTTATAATAGCTAGCATCAAATTGATGGTATTTAAAAACTCAATCAAATAAATTTTTTGTTAATTATCTGTTTTTTTATTTTGTATATAAAATATAATTATCTAGTTCTAATAGAATTGAACTTATAATTAATAAATTATTAATATTATTTATTAATAAATTTAATTATTAAATGACAAAATTAACTCAAATAACTAATACAATATATAAAATATAGTTATCTAGTTCTAATATGATTGAACTTCTAATTATTAATATTATTCATAATGATAAAATTAACTCAAATAACTAATACAATTAAGTTGGCTTTTTAATAATTTTACTTGTCCTCCTTTACTCTCACTTTTATATATATAGTATGATATAACTTTCTAAAATAAATACAAACATATTATATGTTTATGTAAAAAATGATAAAAACAGAGAAAAACAAAAGTCCAAAATGTTGAGTACTCAAAGAAAAATATCCTTAATATTTATCTTTTTTTTTTTTTTATCATGCATTTCGAATTCAAGACCGGTAAAACAGTTGAGCTTCTCATAGCCACTAGGCTGTTGCCCTCCAGGCTTTAATATTTTATCTTTTTAATGTGTGGAGTGAAACATAACTTGTTATATCAAACACATGACGAGACAAAAGCATGGGATTATACCATATTAACAAGTGGGATTTGAGGTATGGTTGTTATTTTTTTTAAGGTCCCCACTATTGATATCACATCATGGGGTGTATAATCTTGTTCTGTATGGTGCTTATTTTATTTCACATTATTAATGAAAATATGATCCGACAATGATTTGGCATTGATTTTGGCGGATGGGAAATTGGTTAATACAAGTTTCAAACTTTTGGTCAATGTTCAAATGCATAAACCAATAGCATTCAAAGTCAATAATCAATGAAGAAAATTCTTCGCATTCAGTAACTTTTTTATTTTAAAAAAAAAAGTCAATTAGCAAATTATTAAAATAAAAAAATAGTTTTTTTTTTTTCAAAAAAAACATTTACACATTATAATGTGATAGAATTTGTCTTTTTGTTGCTATTAAATCCACCCTTTCAACGAGCGGATTCAATGTTTAACTTTTTTCATAATGCTAAGCATGAGTTTGTTTAGGATTGTGTTTTGAAAAAATGTTTTTAGTTTTTTCAGTTTTAAAAACTGTTTTTGATATAATAAGATAAATAGATGTTTTCTAAAAATAAATTTAAAAAAGATAATATATAAAAAATTAAAAAAATTAACTAATTACATAAAAAAAAAAAAGTCAAAACTTACTTTTCCATACTTAACAATAATAACAAATACCCCTTATATCATGTGTACCCATTGGATAATTGCCAAGGAATACTATTTGATAAAATGAAATAAGGACTAGTTTAGCATTGAAATTTTGAAAATTGATTTTAGAATAAACGCATAAATAACTATTTTTATAATTGACATATTTAAAAAATAATAATTTATAAAAAATTTAAAAAATTAGTCAATTAAATAAAAAATTAAAAAAATTTACTTTTTTTAATATCTAACAATAATCCAAAACAGCCCCTATTGATGAAAATCCTATCAAAGCTATAAAAATTTAATTCACTTGACAATTGTCCTCTAATTCTCCTCCTCGAACTACAAGTTAAAGAAGAGTGATTTGTTACTTTATAGTTGTAAATTGATAGTAGTGGAAAATTACTTAATAGATCGTGAATTTTCACATTTTTAATATTTCGTTATATCAGTTACTAGAATCTGGATGAGTTTCATACCTCGAACACATTTAATTCTTCTTAAGATGAATTTAAAATGAAAAGAAAATTTATGTTTTTTTTTTCTGTAACTTATGGGAAGTTATCTATTTAATTTCTAATTAACTTCCTTACTTATAATGTTAAGATTTTGGGTTGGATTAAGCTATATAAGCAGTCCAGATCCATAGCCCAACATGGGTAAATTAATCTCGATCAATTTATCTAATTTTCAGTTTCCACAAAATAAATAAATAAATAAAACTCAAAATAATCATTTGTCTCCATTACAACAATAAAAAGAGTTTTGAATCAATTTTACGTTAAAATTTACATTATCAAATTATCAAAGACTGAAGTTTTAAGATATAAATTGTATGTAAATCTGGGAACCCATTTTCATGAAACTATTTCATCATTTTAAGACATAAAATTTCAGATCTGGCATATAAATTAGAAGAATCCCCTCATAATTTATTTAGATTTAGAGAAGAAAACAACACCGAATATCTTCTCTCTCTCTCTCCTTTTTTTTTTCCTAAAAAAAATGGATTTTATATTGAAGGGTTCGGGTAATGAATTAATGTACTCAAAATTTTTTTTATTAAATTAGTATAAAAATTTTGAAATTAGTTTTAGATTATGGTACTAAATATTTTTCCAATTAATTCATACTGACGTGGACACCGAATTTACTGATGTTGATACTAAAAAAATTTTGAGTATCCTTATCTAAAACTCAACTTCAAACTTTTTATATCAATTTGATACAAAATAGTCAATTTATTACCCATGCAAAAAATTTAGTACAAAAAATCATTTTACTCTCAAGGGTTCGCTTAGAAAATTGAAAAAAATCCCACGAAGAAAAGGAAAAAGGGTGGGTTACTGCCAACAACGAGCAAAAGGCTAGCAGCTATCCAAAATGAAGATGAAGGGCTCCGGATCAAAGGAGAACCTACTCAGTTAAATTGCAAAATGTGAGGTACGGGCGGACTAATTATTATATGCTGTATTCCGGTCCATATAGATTATGGATAAAAGTCTATTATACGTGTATAAGACGGTAATAATTTTATAAATAAATTAAATTTATATAATTATCAAACACACTGGGACATTTTTGTAAATATTCATCATCTATTATTAAATAAAGATTTATTAGTTTATTGAAAAATGTTTATTAGTTCATTAAAAAATATTCATTACGAATAAAGTAAATGTTCGTTAATTTATTGTTTATTGATAATGTTCATTATAAATAAACTGAAAAATTTTATTACGAATGAATTAAAGGTTCATTAGTTTATTGAAAAATGTTCATTAGGTCATTAAAAAAGGTTCATTATGTCATTAAAAAAGGTTCATTATGAATAAAGTAAATGTTAATTAGTTTATTGAAAAATATTAATTAGTTCATTAAAAAAAGTTTATTACAAATAAAGTAAAAATTTATTAGTTTAAGGAGAAAATTTATTGCCAATAAACTGAAATGGTTCATTATGAATGAACTAAAAGTTCACTACAAAGTAAAGTTAATTAGTTTATTGATAAATATTCATTACGAATAAAGTAAATATTCATTAGTTTAATATTAATAAAAGTTCATTTTATTTTTTTGTATAATTAATTTAATAAATATTTTTTTTATTTTGATTTGTATGTATGAATTCATTGAATTATTTAAAAAAAAACTCCAAATGTAACAAAAAATCAAGACAAAATGCATCGAAAAAACAATAACTCGAGACAAATAACATATAAAAATATAAAAAAATACAAAATAACTATTAATTTTATTTTAAAGTAAAATAAAAATTTATCGATAAACTAATAAACTGATAAACTAATAAACCTTTTACGTATAAACTAAGAAACTTATATTAATAAATAAATATATATAAATTTATTTTATTTATAAAATTGTCATTATATTTTTATTATTTATTTCACACATATTTTGTACATGTTACCATGAACTACGGTCCCAATATAATTTGCATATGTGGGCGGCAAGCATCAAAGCTACAGAGAATGGCCCATTGGCGTTGGATAACTTGGGCAAACCGATATGCCTACTTCTTCTCAGGCTGGAAAGAGTTGACTAATTTGTTCTGGGCTGTTGGCTATTGGGCACTCGTTAATTTTGGGAATTTTTCAAATATATATATAAAAAAAAGCTTCTAAAATATTAAGGAAAATTTTACAACAATGGAAAAAAATACCCAAATATTTATAAAAATACCGTCCATTAAAGTTTTTTTAATTTTATCGAAAATGCGCAAAAATAATTACAGTATTATTTTTTCTTAAAGTCATCCCAAAATATATTCAGACGGTATATTTTTTGAATACTTTTGATATATATTGAGCATACATTGGTTCAATTTTAAAAAAAAACAAAAGAAGAACAAAAACAATAATTGAATCCTTGAAGAAAAAGAATAAGTAGAATTAAATCCAAATTCAAATGGATCACAAATTCTTAAACTAACGGCATTCAATTCGTTATTGAGTATTTGACTGATTGCCCAGATAATATATCTTTGGAATACCTTCGGTATACCTTAGTTCAATTTTCACAAAAAAAAAAAACATAAAGAAAGAAGAAGAAGAAAAATTATTCAATCATTAAACAAGAAGAACTGAATTGAATCCAAATTTAAAAATATCACAAATTCTCAAATTAACAACATTCAATTTATTATCGAGCATTGAGTATACCTTGAGAATATCTCGAGAATGTATTAGATATACCTCAAGAATATATTTATTCATTTTTAACCAAATACAAAAACAAAAAAAGAAGAATGAGAAATTAATAATTAATAAATATTTTAAGCTGTTTTGTTTGCCTTGTGTACAATTAAACAATATTAGTATAGTTCATTGTATGTTATTTGGGTATATTTTGAAAATACTTTATATATACACTTGGTCTTCTTTGGGAATACCTTAGTAATTCTTTAAAAATTCTCTAAGAATACTTTTGGTATATTTTTAGAAATTTTATAGAAATACTTTATGAATACTTTCGATATACATTGGAAATATTTTAGTAATTTTCACAAAAAAAAAAAGATAAAAGAAGAAGAGAGTAAAATTTAATCCAGAATTAAAAACCATCAAAATATTCTCAAAAATAACACAATTAATTTATATTCATATTGAACATCAAATTCAATTCAATACAAAAATGTATAATTACAACATCATTATCGTAAATTTATCAATATAACATATTTTCTAACATAACTACTATAAACATCGATATTATTGCCATCAAACACCGTTTCAGCATTCGAACACCGTTGCGGTTGCAATTGTAGCATTTTCTCAACAACATATATTAAAGAAAAAAATGAAGAGCAAACAACAACAGAAGACAAAAGTAGATACAACATAAATTGATTTCGGTACAAATGAAAAAAACGCTTGTATTTTTAAAAGGATAAATTAAAAATCAATAATCAGTGAAAATTCCTCAAATATTAAAACAATATGTCTATTTAAAGTTTTTTTTTATCAAAACTACCAAAAGCTGATAAAAAATATTACAAAAATATATGTACTCAATAAGTCATCCAAAGTATACAAAAAAAAATGTACATTTGATATATCTTCTGAGTACATTCAGTATACTATAATTCATTATTTTTAGGAATAACTTAGTTCAATATACCTTAGGAATACTTTAATAATTTCTTAGAAATTCTGTGGGTATATTTTGGAAATACCTAGAAAATTTCTTAAAAATATATTAAAAATATTTTGAGAATTCTTCGATTTAAAAATATTTTGGATATATTTCGAAAGTATTTTTAGATCATTGTCCAAATTTTTACCAAAGAAAAATAATAAATCACCTTAATATATAATTTAGATAAAAATTATGGCAATTAAACCGCTAATATGTGGTTAAACGAATTTGAAGAATGACAATTTTCCTTTTCCTTAAGAACTCATTTTTTAGCTGTTACCCTCATATTGGACAATTTATTTATATATTTTGCAGCAATATGCTCATACCCTATCCTTAATGACTACAATTCATCCTTTAATTCTCTAAACACAGTATTGTGACTTTGTTGCTGTTCCACTCAAGATCAAGCACATTCATCTTTCTCTCTCTCACAAAACACAACAGTTGTCATTATTGGTTAACACTTGGACAAAAGAATCACTGTAAATCATCAAATCTCACGCTCTTGCATGGTTGCACCCACCAATGCTTATGTCTAACCAAGACTTAGCAACGGTTCGGTTAAAGGGAAATGAAAATAAAAATATAAATTGGAACGAACGGAAATGAGAATAAAAATAAAATTAGTTCATTTTTATTAAAAATTGAGAATGAAATGAAATTTAATTTGTAAATGTGTGGTTAAATTATTATATTTATATAAATATATTTATTTTAAAATGTAAATTTATTGATCAACAATAAAATAATGTAGAAGAAATTTTCAAATTATTTGATTTTAAATTATATTAAAAAATTAAAAATGATTATAATTTATATTTAGTTTATTAGACTTAATTTTTATTGGAGTAAAAATTTCATTCCCCTAAAGGAGAGAGAAAAATGAATGATTTTCATTAATAAAAAATCACATTTCTATTAATTTTTTTCCTAATTAAATATTAACAACGAGAATCATCCATTCTCTTCTCATACATTTTTTTTTTTTAACGAATAAAACACTTTCTTAATTAAGAGACAAAATTATCTTTCCTACGGCTAAACCGCTTTGGCATGGTCTCTGAAGCCAATAAATTGGAACACTGTTCCGTCGGAATTGAACCATTGCTCCATCGAGATTGCTAAATTTGTAGGACGAAGATGGGAAAACAAAGGGAAAATTTAATTAACTTAATTAAAGTTATTAACTTTGTTAAATTTTAAATAAATTTTTGGTAAATTTTAAGTAAATTTTTGGTAATTTTGTATTAAAAAATTGATTCGATGTTGGATAAACTTTAGGTAAATATTGGGTAAATATTGGATAAATTTTAGGTAAACCTTACATAACTTCAACTTTGATAAAATTTCTTATAAATATTAGGTAAATCTAGTGTATAACTTAAATAAATCTTTACTAAACATTTTGTAACTTCAATTTTCAATAATTTAATGGTAAAATTCGGGTAAATCTTAGATAAATATTGAGTAAACCTTATATGATTTTAACTTTTATTAATTATCTTAAGTAAATATTGGGTAAATCTTAAAATAAGTATTTGATAAACTTTTTGTAATTTTAATTTTCATTAATTTTTTGATAAATATTGTGTAAACCTTGGATAAATTTTGGATAAATTTTGAATAAACCTTGGTAAATTTTGAGTAAATCTTATGTAATTTCAATTTTCATCAATTTTCTTGTAAAAATTGGATATAACTTGAGTAAATTTTAAATAAATTTTGTATAACTTCAATTTTTATTAATTTTTTTATAAACATTTGATAAATATTGAGTAAATCTTTTGTAAATTTTTTTTTTATTAATTTGTAGTAAACTTCTAGTAAATTTTGAATAAACCTTAGGCCAATTTTGAGTAATTATTTGGTAAATTTTGGTAAATATTGAATAAATATTGTGTAATTTCAATTTTTATTAATTTTTTAGTAAATAATGGCTAAATCATAGGTATAACTTGAATAAAATTTGATAAAATTTTTGTAACTTTAATTTTTATTAATTTTATAATAAATTTTGGATAAATCTTAATTTTTATATTTTTTAAAAAAATTTTATATATATGATATATTTGAAAAAAATTGAGGGCACCATTTTTTAAATTATTTATCCATTTTTTTTATTTTTGTAAAATTTCTAAAATAAAGAGACTAAGATTGAAAAGAGAGATAAAAAGTTAAAATTGAAAAAAAAAAAATAAAAAGAAATTTGAGAGTTTTGCACTTGCAATACACTTACATTTATAATTATTAAATTTTTAATTTTAACTATTACTATTAATAGTTAATATAAAAAAATTAATATTTTTAAATAACGAATTAATTTTTTTAAATATCAAATATACCGCATAATTAATTTATCTTGATATTTCCACTTATATAAGATTTTGACATATCTATAGTAAAGAAAAAAAAAAACATGCCGTAATTTTGAGAATAGCAATTGAAATTTTGTTATTTTGTGTAATTTTTTTTAAACTCTTTACGCAATGTACAAAATATAAAATATCCTTATTGCCCTCTACAGACAAACAACGCTATCCCAATTCCACCTCAAGAAAAACCCTAAACATGTGTAATAGCTCATTTTGCATATATAAATAAATCTATACGCCGTCAACAATCTTTGCTCCTTCGTCGCCTCTTCCTCTCAGCCAATCGCTCTCGTTGTTTATAAGTTCAACTGCAACAATGGCTGAAAGAGGAGGAGAAAGAGGATCCTTTCGCCGAGGCTTTGGCGGTGCTCCCCGTGGTGACCGCGGAGGCAGAGGCCGCCGTCGTGCGCGTCGGGATGAGGAGGAGAAGTGGGTTCCGGTTACCAAGCTAGGCCGCTTGGTGAAAGAAGGTAAGATCAAAAGCCTCGAGCAAATTTACTTGCATTCACTTCCAATCAAAGAGCACCAGATCATCGACACTCTCGTCGGGCCATCTCTCAAGGACGAAGTCATGAAGATCACTCCTGTACAGAAACAGACTCGTGCCGGGCAGAGAACCCGATTTAAGGCCTTTGTAGTCGTCGGCGATGGAAATGGCCATGTCGGATTGGGAGTCAAGTGCTCTAAGGAGGTTGCTACTGCCATACGTGGCGCCATCATATTGGCGAAGCTTTCAGTTATCCCAGTCAGGAGAGGTTATTGGGGTAACAAGATCGGGAAGCCGCATACGGTGCCGTGCAAGGTGACGGGCAAGTGTGGATCTGTGACAGTTAGAATGGTTCCAGCTCCACGTGGTGCTGGTATTGTCGCTGCACGTGTCCCCAAGAAGGTTCTTCAATTTGCTGGGATAGAGGATGTCTTCACCTCCTCCAGAGGATCCACCAAGACTCTCGGAAATTTCGTCAAGGTACGTTCTTTTTATTTTCTTAAGTTATATAGTGCTAATTTTCTGGTAAAATTATTTGTGCCCAGTACTCTTTTCTGTTCTAATGATATCCCCAATAATGTTCTTCATCTCACCCTCTGTTGTATTATAAACAATTTATTACTTGTCCAACAATACCCTTTGAGCATGTTTGGTATGTTCAATTTTGGAATTGGAATGAGATTTCTATTCTAAATTTAAGTTTGGTATCATATTTTTTTGAGAATAGAATTCCTATTGCTGATTTCAATTCTCTAATTTTTTATGGTATTTGGATTTTTTGTCCTTTTCTTTTTTATTTTTTATACTTTCTAAATACTACTATAATCAAAATTTCTTTTAATCAAGAACATAGCTTTTCTTTTTGTCACCATTTTTTCAACATCCCATTCATAAAAAAATAATTAATAAATTGTTTATAAGTTCTTCGATAATTAAATCATTATATTCTAGAATCGAATTTTCAATTAATAATTGGCAAAGAAAATAAAATGGGACAATGATTCTTGATCCATGATTAAAACTAACCTCTTATTTAATTTGATTGTTAAAGTTAATTATTTTTATACTTAATTACGAAGATTAAAAAAGTTTAATAAATAAAATAAAATTTAGCATTTATTTTACGTAATAAATAAATATAATATGCAAAAATGATTTAAAAATATATAAAGAGAACTCAAATCTATGAATAAAATTAAAAAACAAAATCTATAATTCTACTTGGAACTATATTTATACACGGCCGAATTGGACCAAAAAATTGAGAAAAAAGATTTAAAACTAAATTGTATCATTAACTTTTTTTTTACTATAACTGAGCTGTACCGTTTACTTTAATTTTAAATATTATTGTTTGTAATATTTTCTATAATTACTAAAAAAAATTAAATAATATCAATAATAATTTTATCAAATTTTTTAAAATTTATGTAGAAAATAGTTTTAAAAAAATGAAATATAGAACATAGATTTAAAAAACTAAGTGCTAATTTATTTACTTATAAAATATATAACTATTAAAATAAGAATGATTATGGAAATTAGTAAATACTTGAATTCAATTCCTCATATTTATATAATCATACCAAATTAAAAAGTAGAATTTCAAATCCTATTATATAACATGCCAAAGAAAAAAATTGGAATCCTAAACCAATAATTTAGGAATAGGATTCCATTTCCCATTTCTTTTGTATACCAAACATAACCTTTATATCATTCACTGGTTTAATTTTTTATTAATAAAATTATTTTTAAAAAAAATAAAAAAATTTCACTTTGAAGAGGGAGTATAACTTTTTAGAAGAAATGATAAGGAGAGAAATAAAAGGAGATTTTTGACTCTGAAGGAAATAGGGAGTTTGTTAGGATGCTGTTAATCGTTCCTCAATTATTTCAATTTGGTGGCTGGAAATGCTGAAAGTGGCTCCAACATTGATCAGCCTTTATATAAATATGATGGGGCGATACAAGCACATGTTACAGTGCCAAATCTTGTCACTTTATTACAATTTGGTACCAAATCTTTTAATTGTTACAAATTGATAGTAAATTTTTCATAAATATTACAATTGGGTACTAATTTTCAATTTCCGGCAGCGGAAAAATGATATGGCATGCCATGTTACTCTATTATCGACGTCATGTTTATTTCTTCATAAAACACATCCAAAACAGTGACGTTTTTAAAGATTAAAGAAAAATAAACGGCATCCTTGGGATTTTATTTTTCTTTAATTTTTCGGAACGCGTGTTTTTATAGGAGAATAAATCTGACGTAGATAAAAGAATGACATTATTTTTCCGATGCTGGAAATTGAAAATTAGTATCAAATTGCAACAATTATGAAAGACTTGGTACCAAATTATAACAAAATGACAATGATTGGTACCATTTGCGCAATTAGTCCCACATGTTACTAATATTTTCCAGGATTTTGTCAAGTTTTCACCTTTTTGCTTCAAGTAGCACCTTCTATGTTGTTCAATTCAAACATTTGTTACTGTATTTATTTTATGAATGCCTTAATAGGCTTCCATAAGATTGAACACTGTGAATGATTATGGTGATCAGGATATTTAGATAGTAATATTTTTTTAAATAAGATAATCAACATATATATATTGCCAAAGTTAAAATTCTCTAGATTTTTAGGGGCTTTCATTATGGGGAAAATGGTGACGATATACGTCTGTGTTGGTAAATTAGAGTTTGTTTGGTAGTAGCTCATTTGCATACCATATCAAATGCAGGCCACTTTTGACTGTCTCTTGAAAACTTATGGTTTCTTGACTCCTGACTTTTGGAGGGAAACCCGCTTCACCAAGTCTCCTTTCCAGGAGTACACGGATCTATTGGGAAAACCCACTAAAGTCTTGATTGAAGATGTGGAGAAGGTGGATGTTTGAAGCACAGGTAGCCTGCGTAACTGAGAATATAGGGTCGCACTTGTGTTTTAATACTCCACTTAAGACTCTTAAGAAGCATATAATCATTTTGTTCTGCAGTTTTGTTTGGAAATTTTTGGATTCAGTAATAATTTTTTCTTGATTTGTTCAATTTGGAACTGGATTGATTGTCTTCCGTGTTAAATTTGAATGCTGCTGCCCTGTTTATTAAATTTCAGCAAATCATAATGTTTGTCCATATTTAGTAACAGTACTTGTATGCTATAACAGGTTTAGTTTAGTGTGGCTGCATTGAACGGCCCCGCATATTGGATACAATTGAAAAAAAAATGTGAGAGCAAATGTTTTTTGTTGAATGGTTTATAAATAACAGAAGCACAGGGAATGTCCATGCATGGTTACATAGACACATTTATTATGTAATTATTTTTCAAGAAGCAAAGGAGAATAAACAAACCAAATTACAACAATAGAAAATGATAATTAAAGAAGTTTCAAAGATTGCTTGCTAGGACTCAGGCTGGGGCTCAGGCTGATACAAGAAAATAGCGTCAGCATTGGCATCACTGCAATACAAGCAAGGATGTTGATCAAACCCTTGGGCATCTAACACGTTTCTCGCCATACTCACAATTTGTTTATTACTCAATGGCTCCGAATACTCCTTCAACACCGTTTCCACTGCATTGCTAAATGCTCCGAAGGCTTTTCCTCCACCTTCACTTGGACTCATATCAGCAGAAGTCTCATTTGCTTGGCACCCACTTAGTAAAATTCCTTGGTCAGGCTTTATCAATGATTCAAATACATCCAATTCAATGGGTGGGATTCTGAACTTTAAGCTGGCCTCTCCACCAAACCATTCTAACAAGTGAGTCCCAATGTCAGATGTGTTTATTCCTGTAAGGGATTTCAAGTGTTCAAGAATGGTCTCAAATGGGATAGCCTTGGATTTATAGGAAAATGCTGTTTCTGATTCTGCCTTTGCTGTGATTCCTGAATTTGGTCCTATTTGCTCTTTCTCTTTGTCAATCAGCCCTCCACTGTGGCATGAATCTGACAGGATTGTGAAGCTTGTTCCCTTCGGTAGCCGGTTCACTAGTTGCCGGAAATCCATATCTACATTATGTATCAAATTATATTATTTTGGTTGGATTTTGCATTCCCCTAGCGGTGTGAGCAAGTGGTCTACTAGAAAAAAGAAAATAAGAAAAAGAGATACCAGTGATGATATTAAAATCACAGGGCACAATAGCCTCGTCCTGCCTAAAGGGATGGCCAGGTTTGCAGGAAGGAATTCTGGTACCATGTCCACTGTAATGGAAAAAGAGAAGATCACCAGATTCAGCCTCATCAACCATTTGACCAAGTGCCTTCTTTATGTTAGCACCAGTGGGCATGATTTGTGAGGAGGACCCAGGTGGAGGTGCATCTGTCAGCAGCTGAATATGGTCAAGATTGAATCCGAATAGTTTCACAAGCGTATCTCTCATGGCTACCACGTCGTTAATGCAGCCATGCAACTCGTTTCGGCTATTTGGATAATTGCACCCAACCAAAACAGCCATTCTCTTCTTTCCTTTCTCCATTGTTGCTGCTGCCGATTTTTTTGAGTGTAGAAATATAGCCAATCGACCAGTTCGATTTTCTCAAACGATTCTTGAGTTTATATACAAAAAGAAAAGATTGATATGTTTCGCTTCCAAGTTTTCTATAAAACATCAATTGACTTTAAAGTGTCGGAAGGTTACTTTGTCAAGAAACAAATTAATTAAATAAATTGGAATAAAAATAAGGCCAAATTTCATAAAAAAACTTCAATTTTTACATTTTTATCGAAATAATCGTATTCTTTATTTTTTAATTTTTAAATATATAAATTTTCAATTTTATATCTAATATAGTCTTAGGAGAAATTTAATTTGATTTGGTAGTAATGTGATACTTCGAACTTATTTTTTTTAATTTGACACTGCTAACATGTATATCTGACATTTATTTTTTAAAATTAATATGATAATTTTTTTGAAATAGTGTAACGGTAGATAAAAAATATATAAATTTGCACATAACTAGATATCAAAAAGCTTTGAATTTGAGTAAATATAAATATATTTACTCAAAACTAATTGTATGTAAGCTAAATCTGTGCATATATAAATAGATTAATATAGACACATTTCCAGTATGAGAGCCGTCTAGATAAAAAAATAGATTCGGAGTGTCACGTTACTGCTAAATTAAATTAAATTTCTTCCAATGTTATATTTGATATAAAATCAAAAATAAATATATTTCATAGTTAAAAAATAAAAAATATGATTATTTTAATAGAAAAATGAAAGTTATAAGTTTCTTTTTTTTTTTTTTTTTTTTTTGTAAAATTGCCCAAAAAATAAAGGATTCAACTTCTTTTTTTTTTTCATTTTATCCTTTTGTCTAATGTACCCATTAAATTTTATTTTACCATTTAATATTTCAAAACGTAGCAGACCGGACTATATAGGATGATCTGACTACTTGAAGCAATATTTAACACATAAAATATATGCATTATTTTGAATATTTTTCAACTTACGAGAGATATATAATAAAAATTTGAATTTTTAAAAAATAAAATGCACTGATGGACAATTTAGTTAAAAAAAAAATTTCAATACAAAATAACGAAAATAAATAATTATATATCTTTTGCCAAAATAAAACGTATATAAATTAATGCTAATTAAATTAGCATTACCCACAAATTTTATTAGGCGCAGAATGAAAAGTAGATTAAAATTTTTAAGTCATTTTATATTTTCTCTTCTTGGCTATGACCAGAGCCAACATAAATGAGCCAACTCTTTCATGGCACCAGACTCAGCATCAACGCATGGAACCGTTGGCTTTCCCTTGCGGAAGAATGCTCGAGCATGCGCCAACTCAAGATCCTTCATGCAATTTTCGTTGTCCATGGCATCCATATAAACAATTATGCTGTTAGCAAACTCATTGCCTTCTGCGCTCTCTCTCCGCATGGTAATCTCTCTTATGCTTCCCTTTTGTTCAACCAAACTGAAATGCCCAATTCTTTCATTTATAACACAATTATCAGAGCATATTCTCGAAGTTCGGTACCTCATTTGGCTCTAAATTATTTTGATATCATGTTAAGAGACGGTCGTATAAGGCCCCAAAACCATACTTTCCATTTTGTTCTCTTCGCTTGTGCTAATGCGCGTTGGATTGATCTGGGTAAGCAAATGCACTGTTGGGTATATAAAAATGGAATGACTTTTGCAGATGGCCATATTCAAACCGCTGTCGTTAGATTGTATGCTGAATGTAAATTCATCGGCGATGCGCAGAAGATGTTTGATGAAATTCCTTACCCAGATGCTGTTCAATGGAATGTGCTTATAAATGGGTATGTTCAGTGCAATTTAGGGAGTGAGGCTTTGAGGGCTTTCCGGGATATGTTTGTTATGGACGTTGAGCCTGATGATTTTTGTGTAACTACCGCATTGACGGCTTGTGCTCAATCAGGGGCTCTCTGGCAGGGGAAGTGGATTCATGAATACATTAAGAAAAAATCATGGAAATTGGATGTATTTGTTGGAACTGCTCTTGTTGATATGTATGTAAAATGTGGATGCATAAATCTAGCTGTGGAAGTCTTTGAGGGGATGCCTAAAAGGAATGCATTCTCATGGGCAGCCATGATTGGAGGGTTTGCAGTACATGGATATGCAATAGAAGCAATTCGTTGCCTGGACAGAATGCAGGTGGAAGACAGGCTTAGGCCTGACGGGGTTATTTTTCTTGGGGTCTTAGCTGCTTGTACTCATGCAGGGTTGCCAGAGGAAGGCCAACGTCTTCTGAACAACATGAAAACTAAATATAGGATCATGCCTAAACACGAGCACTATAGCTGCGTAGTGGACTTGCTATGCAGGGTAGGTCGATGGGATGAAGCACTTGTTCTTATAAAGAGAATGCCTATGAAACCGCTTGCTTCTGTTTGGGGGGCTATATTAAGTAGCTGTCGAATTCATAAGAATGTTGAGCTAGCGGAACTTGCTGTTAAGGAGCTTTTAGAGCTAGAAAATGGTAATGTGGATGAAGAAGATGCGGCTTTGGTTCAATTATGAAACATTTATTCAAGTGTTGGGAGAGAAGAAGATGCCTGTAAGATTCATAGGATGATTGGCGAAAGAGGAATGAAGAAAACACCAGGTTGTAGTATGATAGAAGTGGATGGTTTGGTGAATGAGTTTGTCTCTGGAGATGTATCACACAAGGATCAAGCTCACATATATTCCATGCTAGAATTTTTACGGCCAGAGTTAATTACAACAAAACAGAACTGGAATAGCATATCCCTAGGCGATTGCCATAGCTATCTGCTGTATCTGAAATTCACTATGGATTGAATATATACTGTTGAAGTTTCAATTTTTTTTAAATCAAAGGGATATATCATTATTCGTTCAGAAGCAGAAATGTGTATACATAAAATGTTCCTTAACAGTGGCGGAGGATAAGAGACCTAATCAAAATTCAAGTAGGAGCTCCTTAACAAATTTGACAGCTACATTGTTAA
The DNA here is from genome assembly GCA_949630135.1 of Balakata baccata. Taxonomy (NCBI): domain Eukaryota; kingdom Viridiplantae; phylum Streptophyta; class Magnoliopsida; order Malpighiales; family Euphorbiaceae; genus Balakata; species Balakata baccata. The sequence continues at coordinate 35,764 of CATIWF010045521.1, forward strand.
TAACCCTTGGAACTTATACGGGTAAAATTTTTCTTTGGCACCAAAATTTTTGCAATTATATCAAATTGATACCAAAATTTTATTTTGTATTAAATTGATATCAAAATTTTAAAGTTAAGTTTTAGATTATAGTCAACTTTTTTTCATCCACATCACTAAATTCGACATCAATAAATCCGACATCAACTTCGGTAAATTTGACTTCCAATTAATTTAGTTTTCAGGTGTGATTTGATTGTGTTCTCAAGTCTAAGGTTTGACTTCCACTCATTTGGACAGCTGATAACTGGTTGCTTCCTCCACAGCAATACCCCTCAATATCAATGATATTCTTTTCTTTATTCTCAGAACTGCAACTCAATTAATTGAAATAGGACTCACCAGTGATATAACAATGCAAATTTTAATGAGGGTGGCAATGACAATAACAGAAATTAGCCTACCTTCATTGAAGGCCCAACACCTACATTCTTCTGGAAAAAAAATTTATTTACATATTTCTATTTAAAAACAGTTTTCAAAACTCTAAAATATTAAAAATATAATTTTTTTTGTAAAACGTTTTTTTCAAATGCAGTGCCAAAAGAACCTATATATTACTAATTCAGCAACAATTTTATTTCATTTGTTATTGACAAAAAAATGTCTTTTGTATAATCATCATAACTAGTGGCCCTCTATTTATAGCCAGGTTAATACTTCAATTAGAGATTTTTTTTTAACTGAATAAGAGAATGCTTAATCACTCAAGATATTGAAAGTTGTAGTTACTAATTAAACATATTTGATTCTTTAATTTTACGAGATGAAACTTGAAATTACTTCAACAAAATTGTATTTGTTTGAACCAATATCAATTTCACAAAATTGTTAATAAGTAAATAATAAATACCGGACCAAATAAGAAAAAATTTATATAAGCCAAATGTGCGAATCAGCCTCTAAACTATACCCTATCAAGCGAGTCACTCTCTCAACTTTGACTCAGTGCAAATAAGTCATCGAACTTTAAATTCAGTACAAATTAGCCTCTGAACTATATCATATGGTGCGAGTCAACCCTCACCAAACCAAGTTAGCTCACCATTCTAGTTTAAAAAACCTAATTGCACCAAGTTTAAAGTTCGAGAGTTTATTTATACTAAATTAAAGTTAAGAGGTTAACTCGCTCTATAAGATAGTTTATAGACTAATTTGCACCTTTAACCTTATATGACCTGAATTTTTTGGAATACGATGCATATAATCATATGTATTAGTATGAAATATATATGATATTTAAAAAAATAAAATTGTGTAATTTGATTTGTTTTATGAACTTGACTATAGTATATATTCGAATTGAGAATTTGACTGGTATTTAACTTAATTGACAATATAAATAATAAAATAATACTATAAGTTATATAAACTAATGATCTTTTATAATAGTTTTATTATAAAGTTAACAATTTCAAATTATAAAACTAAACGTAAAAAGTAATGAGATTAACTAAAATAATATGTACAATTAAGAATTTCATCAATGTATTTGTCAATTTTATAAAATTGTAAAAAATAAAAAATTCATTAATTTGGGATAAAATTTGCTAATTTTTTTAGTTGATCTAATGGTAGTTGAGTTATTTTGTTTGGAAAATAATAGGCAAAATAAAGTATTTTATAGATATTTGTCAATTTATATGATTGAACTTTTATATTTTTATTTATAAATTTTTTGTATTATTATTTTATTTTGAACTTTTTAAAAATTAGACTAACATAATTAATTTATGTATAAAATTCTTATTTTGGTTTAACATGAATTATGAAAAAAAATAAAAAATCAACCCATAAAAAAATTACTTTCCCTTTGATTTAGAGGCCATGCATCCTACCAGTTTTTCAACGCCAAGAATTTGGAAACTCTCTTCCTCAATCGAGCACAAAGTTGATCTGATTTTCAAATTAAAAAAAATAGTTAGAAAAAATTAAATAGATAGTAAATGTAATAATATAGGAATTTAATATAAAGGAGAGAGAAAATGTTAAAAGTACCCGATAAATAAAAGAAGTTTGAAAGAGCAAATATGTAATTAAAGTTTATAAATAGTCAGTTCAAATATAAATAGATAAAATAGATTCAATATATTTTGATTCACTAATATATAGATGTATTAGAATTGAGTATGAAAATTCATTTAAATCCATATATAAATTAAAAAAAAACTTAATTTTTTTACTCCAAATTTTTATTAAATTTCTTATAATTTTTTTTTTTAAAAACTACTTAACATATTAATCATTTTTAGTAATTTTGATACATTTTCATAAAAATTTTCAATGTTATATGTTTTTAAATTTTTTTATTAATAAAAATAAATTAAGTGATTTTATAGTTAATATATATTTATTACTATTTTTATTGGAAAAAAAATTATTATTTTTACTGTTAAAAAAATAATTTTTTGAAGTTTTCTATAGAATTTTTTTGAAAATAATAACTATATATTTAAATTGTCACGTCCATATATTTAAGACATCGAGTGATACACATGAATCAAAATCGAATTAGTCAAGACGACTAAAAATTGAGTGTATTGTATTCAAAATAATACCGATACGATCACTGTCTATTAACGAATTCCAAAAAAATGAATAATTTGTATACAGGCTCATGATACTAAGTTATCGAATGAGACTAATAAGAGTGGTAAAATCATAAATTTATAATTTTTTGTCCAACCAGCGAATTGTGAGTTAAACACACCGTGACATAGGACACGTTAAGATAAGTCATTGAGTAAAATTATATGTCAAAATTTATCTTTTTAGAGTTCCAAATTGACGAAATAAAATCCAGATTCCGGTTAAATTTTATATATATTATGTTTTTATATTAAATGGGCGAGTTATGATTAAATGAGTATATCTATCCATATATTAATTAAATGGGTTACAAATGAGTTAATATGTGACAAGCAACCCAACTCATTTTAACCCAACCCATGCTCATCCTAATCCACTCATTTGTCATTGGATTGTTCTATCATGGACTCTGGTATATTTATCATTATGGATTAAGAGTCTTACATATGTGTAAAAAACGGTGTCATTTTTGTAAAAAAAATAAACTTATACAGTTATTAAATATACGATGACAATTTTGTAAATATTCATTATTTACTTGAGAAATGTTTATTAGTTTTTGGAGAAATGTTCATTTATTTATTACTGAGAAGTTCATTATGAATAAAATAAAAATTTATTAGTTTATTAATAAAAATTGATTTCTTATAAACTATAGGTTCATTATCAGTAAATTATATTTTATAAATTATAGATTCATTTGTTATAAATTGTAGATTTATTAGCAATAAAATGAAAGGTTTAGTAGCAATAAAATAAAAATTCATCCTTTGTTATAAGATTATAAATTCACTATAGGAATAAAATAAAAATTCATTAGTTTATTAATTTATTAATAAAAGATTCGTTAGTTTATTATTAGATGTTTATTTGGTATTTAATTTAATGGATATTATATTTTTTATTATTTTAATTTGTAAGTATGAATTTATTAAATTCTCGTATATGAGATATATTAAGTATTTAATTTAATGAATATTATATTATTTTCTCTAATTTTTGTAGTAATAAACTAATGAATCTTTACTTTATTCATAATAAATATTTTTTAATAAATCAATGAACATTTATTAATAAAATATATGATGAATATTTACGAAATTATCATTATGTATTTGATAGCTATATAAATTTGATTTATTTACAAAATTACAACTGTCTCTTGCACATGTAATGGACCCTAAATCTATAATGAATCTAGGTCCACATTATAATTTGCATTTGCCACCCCTAGCTTGCTCCAAAATATTGAATATTACTCAGTGATTTAGGTTATAAGTTAGCAAACTATCTACTAAAAATTTAGGCTTATTAATATATTAGGTATATTGTAGAAAAACCTTTTACAGTCTGGTGAAATTTTTATGTTGACCTTCAGACAATATATCAGTTGCAAGTGAGAAATTTTTTTCTAGAAAAAAAGGCTAGTAAGAAAAATGGATTTTGAATACTTTTAATTCCTAAAAAAATTTCATTAATTTTCCTAAAAAAAAAAGAATTTCATTAATTATCAAATTTAGGCAATCATAAATTATTTAGTCTGTGAAGTAAAATATACAAACGCTATGAATTGTGAATATTTTACTAGAAACAAAATTTCGAACATTTGATAATAAAAACAATCCTTGCATGTTTAATCCTAACAATGACTACCATTTTAGTTCATAAGCCATGTACTATATAAAATAGATAATTATATTTTTACATACAATTTAAAGATGTTAAACTTCCATCAATATTGATAAATAGTAATGAGAAGAATCAAATTCAAAATTTTCAATATTCTCACAAAGTGAGAATACCGATTAAGCCACTCTATATTAATACAATAACTACCATTGAAATCATAAATAATACAATCCCAACAAAATAAAATTCACAAAGTGGGTAAACATTAGTTTCATCTGAAATCTTTTTATGATCAAAGTTTCATCTTAAATCTTAAAGATTATTACTCTGTCCATCTCATTTAGTTATATTTTTGGAATTGCATAATTGCTCATTTAAATCAAAAATTCCATAAATTATTTAACCCTTTATTAGTCTCTATTTATTATCTAAAAAATTTTTAATTAGAAACCAAAATTTTAAATTTCATCAATTTAATTTAAAGAAACTAAGAAAATATAAATAGGAAGTTAAGTTAAAGATAATTTCCATTTATATCCCGAATATTAACCACTTTTAACCCTTTAGCTACCTAAAATTTAATTCGTCCTAAGTTTTTTTTTAATAGAAATTTGCAAGTTTTTTTTTTTTTGAAAGTAAAATTGCAAGTTTTTAAGTACTAAAAATTTCAAATTCCAACCAAATAATAAAAATAAAAAGAAATTTTATAGAAATGTCAAAAAGTGGGTATTTATTTACATTTTATCTTCCAAAGTTTTTTTTTTAATTTTATTGAAAATAACTTTCTAAAATTACAATAATATCTACATTTCAAAATTATCCCAAATTTTGCATAGACAATATATTTTCGGCATACTTTAAAAATATCTAGGATGAATTTTTAACAAAAACAATAAAAGAAAAAGAATAAAAACAGCTAAATCATTAAAGAAGAAGAAGAAAAAGAAAAATATAATTTAATCAAAATTTAAAATATTAAAAAAATATCAAATAAATAGTTTGATATATCTTTCAGAGAGATATTTGGGAAATTCTTTAGAAATACCTCCGGAATATATTATGTATACTTTGCGGATATTTCGGATATACGTTGGGAATTCTCAACGAATTCCCTTAGAGGAATTTTCTGAGAATATCTTGAGATATTTTTGAAAATTTCATGAGAATACTTTGGATATACTATGAGAATACCTTGAGAATTTTTTTAAAAGGAAATTTTTGGAAATAACTTTGAGAATTTTATGGAGATATTTTAAGTATACTTTTGAAAATTTCATGAGAATACCTCATATATACTATGAGAATACCTTGAGAATTTTTGAAAGGAAATTTTTGGAAATACCTTTGAGAATTTTATGGAGATATTTTGGGTATTCTTTTGGAATTTCTTGAGAATTTTCTAAAAGAAATTTTTTAGAAATACCTTAGGTATACTTTGGGGATATTTTGATATACTTTTGGAAATTTTATGAAAATATCTCTAGTATACTTTAAGAATATTTTAGATATATTTTAAGATATCTTTGTGATTTAAAAAAACCAAAAAGAAATCAACAAAACTCAAAACAAATAAATAAACAAACTAAATTACAAAGTTTCCTTTTATACCAACTTGATGAAGTTGTTGAACTTAAAGCGAAAGATAAATTTTAAAAATAATTGTAAAATTATCATAAATCTCAACAATAATTTTTTTTTTTGAAAAAATATTTCACCGAAAAGATAGAATAGTAACAAAATCGGAAAAAACGAGATAAAAAATAAGGTTCTTGTTGAATTTACGGAAAACTGTACTAAAACGGGATCGGAAAAGATGAAAACAAAGGATAAATTATTTAGTTTGCGATAATAAATCTTAGAAAAGACAGAAGATAAAAAATTTCGGCACCTAAAAATATGGAAATTTCGGTAAAGTACAAACAAAAAGCAAAACCCAACAAATTTGAGGCAAAGTACATTGAAGATCGCAACAAATTTGAGGCAGATTACATGGAAGATAAGAAAAGATGAACAATCAATCAACGTCATCTTCTCCCATCTAAAAAACCCCAAATTTCCCTCTAGAATCAACGTTGAGGTCGTCTCCAACCAAATTCTTTCCCTTCTGTCACGGTGAGCCTAAGCTCTTTATCAAGAGATCAGTCATCTCCTCCTTTTGCCGCTCAACCGACACCGACCCACACATTCACTCTCTGTCCTACTTGCTACCTAAAAATTTCCGTCAACCCACATTCCCACGTCCGCTTAAGCGCATAACCCATTTCTCAAAATTGGAAATTTTTGAGAGCAAATGAAGAAATTGAAGAGTTACTATATGCACTTGCGCCATCACCAAACAATGGAGCGCAAGTGGATCTTCCCTCTCGCTGTTGGGTCTATAGTGTCTTTGTTTCTTTTGTTTTTGACTACCGTTTCCTCTTCTGATGGAGTCCCAGTACTCCCTTTGTATCGTTCGTTTTCTAGTTTCAGCTCCAGATTGATTGAGCCAAAGCTACAGCCGATTCCTGTTTCCACTCTTCCTCCTCCTCCTCGTTTTGCTTATCTGATTTCTGGGTCCGCCGGGGATGGGAATATGTTGAAGCGGACATTGCAGGCTCTTTACCATCCTAATAACCATTATGTTGTGCATTTGGACCGTGAATCTTCGGCGCAAGAGCGGTTTGATCTGAGTCATTATGTGAGGAACAATCCGGTTTTCACCAAGTTTCGTAATGTGAAGATGATCCATAAAGCCAACCTTGTAACTTACAGAGGTCCTACTATGGTAGCTAATACTCTGCACGCGGCGGCGATATTGTTGAGAGAGTGTGGCGATTGGGATTGGTTCATCAATCTTAGTGCGTCTGATTATCCACTTGTTACACAGGATGGTGAGTGAAATGGCCTGGCTTCCTTTTCTATTTTATTTTCTTAGGTTTTTGGGTGGATTTTCTTTAGCTATGAATTCACTTTTGTTTGATGGGTTTCTTGTTGGCATGATAGATCTATTGCACTCATTTTCATATCTGCCAAGGGATCTCAATTTCATTGATCATACCAGTAACATTGGGTGGAAAGAGTGAGTTAGACATGATTCTTTTAATAATCTTCCATGTTTTGTGGAATTCTAAGCTATGGGATTAATTGGTATGGCTAAAATTGTAGGTTTCAAAGAGCAAAGCCACTAATTATAGATCCGGGATTGTACATGTCAAAGAAGTCTGATGTTTTCTGGGTTACACAGAGGAGGAGTGTGCCAACAGCATTCAAACTTTTTACAGGTGCTGAATTTGAATTATACTTGATCATCCACTCTTTTCTGGTTTATTTTTTTTTTTCATCCACTCTTTTCTGGTTTTTTTTTTTCCTTACTATATGATTATTTACAGATAAACACTAATGTGATGGCTGTTTTTATGATGTCATTTTCTCCAAATTTTTTGTAGTTTATTGAGAGGAAAAATGATGAAGTAAAAAGAAAGGACCAACCTTGTTCAGCTTTTCATTTTGTTTCGGGGGTTTTTTATTGAACAAATTGAATTAGGCAAAAGAGTAGAAAAGGCTTCACTATGCTTAAAAGGATTCTTATTTTCACAATTTCATAAAATCGAAAAGGGCCTGCTTAAATTTAATAACTTTTTTTTTACTGCCTTTGGTTGTCATTGTTGGGATAGTTTAGTGTGATTAACTGCAGATCTTATAGTAGATGCTGAAACTTGGGCAAGTATTTCAAATTTGCTTCATTTTCCTGTGCCTATTTGTTCCATTTCTGTTGGTTAGTAATGTCTCAGTCTCTTATAAAAATTGAACTGCAATTGTTGATGGAGAAGAAGATGAATATTTTAGAGCTTCTTGATCTAGATTCCCAGGGAAATTAGCTTACCTAACATATCAAGTGGCATAATGTGGATTAAATCTCGAGCAGAAATAAAACTATTATAGGGACACATTGTGCTGACAGGAAGTGTTTAGAAAGCTGGTTTGATGTTTGTGCCAGATTGTTGACACAGGGTTAACAATTTATTTCCTATGCTTCTTCATCTTCAACGGCAGTCTAAATAAAATAATGCCTATTTTATTTGACCATACCAGCTTTGATGACATATAGTACATTCAGAGTGAATGATGTCAATATGCGGCTTGATATGCCATTGCTTATTGTTTGGTTGATGATGCTATAAATAAGGAACCTCCTTCTGTCTCATTATGAAGAAAACTAAATTGACTAGGATTATAAAACTCATATATTTCAAGAACCCATGAACAACAGGTTCTACACATTTCTAACGCTCTGAAGTCACATGAGTCTCTTTGTCCTGGCATCTATCTCTATTAGTATGTATGTATGTATGCTTGCCTATCTCTTTCAGCTTGAAAATACAGATATTTTCTTATGGCTTTTGTTGTTGCATTGCTAATGAATTTGTCTCCAGTATAATATAAAGAAACATCAATGGAGAAAATGCTTAGGAAATAATTTGATCCCCCTGACTTGCATTTACAAATCCTGGTGGAATTTTTTATTCTCTTGATTAGAATTTCTAGGTTAAAACACAAAAAATGTAGTATCTGGAGGTGCAATTATAGATCCTCATAACCAACTTTAATATATGTTAACCATTTCTTCATATTGGGTTAAAAGAACTGACGTTTGGATCCTGGGTTGCTGTTATAAACTTAAGCAAATATACAGTAGTAGTCAATTCATAATTTGGCATCATTCGATCAGATTTAAAGGACCTATGTTCTGATTTTATTTACTATGTTTCTTAGCTGGCCATATATTGTTGATACAGCTTAGGATGAAATCAATGTGTCATCTGCTGCTTGAGATAGATACATTCTCTCTAGACTCTAGAGTAACTTCTTTTGAGATTGCTTCGGCTGAAAACTTGCCTCCAGCATTCCTTTTAAGGCTCTTTTTGTTTCATAGAAAATAACTTGCTTTTGGGATACTTCTGAAGAAAATTTTTCATAGAAAAATCTCATATTTTCTATTGTTTGGTTAGGATATGAAAAATTACTTGGAAAATTATTTTCCACTATTTAGAGCATATTAAAATTATTAATTTTATGTCAATAAAAAGGACTATAAAATAGTTCTTGCTTATCAGAATTTACATTTTTTTTTTATTTCTAATTGAATATGGGAAAAATTATACAAAAATAATTAAACAAATTTGAAATCTCTGGTCACTGGTGGTTGAAAAGAGGAAATCATTTTTCTCAAAAACGGGTTAAGAAAAGTTAATTGGGAATTTGATTGTACTGTAACTGCATTTTCAATCTACATAATTCATTAATTATCTGATAAGTATAATTTCTGCTCTCTGTTATAGGTTCTGCTTGGATGGCACTTTCTCGACCTTTGTTGATTACACCATCTGGGGATGGGACAATTTACCAAGAGTAGTGCTCATGTATTATGCAAACTTTATATCTTCACCAGAAGGTTACTTTCACACTGTCATATGCAATGCGCAAGAGTTCCAAAACACCACTGTGAATAGCGACCTTCATTTCATATCATGGGACAACCCTCCGAAGCAGCATCCGCACATCCTTAACGTCGCTGACATGCGAAGGATGGTTGCCAGTAATGCTCCTTTTTCAAGGAAGTTCCGCCGTGATGATCCAGTGCTAGACAAAATTGATTCTGAGCTCTTATCTCGGGGGCTAGGCATGTTTGTGCCTGGTGGTTGGTGCACAGGACGTAAGGAAAATGGAACTGATCCATGCTTGACTACTGGGAATACCACAGTCCTCAGACCTGGCCCTGGTGCTAAAAGGCTGGAGAAATTGATAAGCTCTTTGTTATCTGCTGAAAATTTTCGACGGAGGCAGTGCAAATAGCAACGCCAGAGCAAGAAGGTACATTCACACGTCGACAGGTTAGTTAATGTCAGAAGATTATGGAGATTATATGATAACCTAATCTGCATTCTTTCAGGTAGTAAAAGGAAAAAAGAGTGCTGAAATTGTACAAAAATCATTTGGCTACATAGTGGCATGGACAAAAGTCTCAAAATTTTAATATATTTTGAGCTGCTATCTTTTGGCCAAAATATAATGTATCTCGGTTTTTTAGTCATGATCTTATTAAATATATCCAACTGGCTTTATTATGTAAGAAATTAAGAAGAAAAAAAATATTCTGCTAAATTTTTTCCTACACATTTTCTCTCATTACCCAAAAAACACAATTTTTTTAAAACTAAAATTAGAAAAAATGCTAATTTTTTAATTATTTTTAATTTGTTTTACAATACTAAGAGCTGGAAATTAATGTTTAATAACAAGTCAACCTTTTGACAATGACAAATTGTTTTTTAGCCAAGAAAGAATCCTTGAAAGGAAATTGCACTGATTCATCATAAATTTGAGAGTGGCTAAATATTTTTTTGTACTGTCTTTTATGTTTTAATATATTTTGAATTGCATATATCTTCATTGTCAACGTTATAAAATTTATATAAAAAAAATAGAGCTACGTATTACTTAAAAGATTAAAAAAAAAAATGTATATATATATTTGGCATATGAGTTCCCCTGTTAGTAGTTGCTACTTCATCCAAAATTGATATGTAGTTAATTTTGTTTTTTGGTTGGTTCTCTATTTTCTCTATAGAGGTATGCGTCACTTCAAAAAATATAAAAAATAAAGGAGAAATAATATGAAAATAATAGCTACAACAGTTACTTTGTTTATAAAGAAGAGAAAATAATAAGTGCCAATTACTTTTGTTTTAAAGGAAACCTCGTGAATTTTAAATATTTTCAAACCCCAAAAAATTGAAATGATGCTAAAACAAAAATAGTAAAATGGTAGAGGGGTTTTTTTTATTTTTATTTTTATGTGGGAACTATATATTTCGAGACCCTCAAGCTGTTTGTCATATCAGTACCATTTAAGTTAAAATTATTAATTGCTAACTTGTAGTCTAATTGTGTATTCGTGTTCACATTATAGTCTACATGATACACCTCATCATGCCACTTGCAATTAATTGTATTATATTTTCTTTTAGACTGCAACATATTTTATTTAAATATCCTGAAAAGTGACAAATATTAGATTATATATTTTATTTAATGTGTTTGGTGAACATGATGGAACTCACTGTTCTTTAATCTAAACCATAGACTGTATCTGGACAAGCCAGAAGTTTATCAAATTGCATAAACATATAGCTAGCTATTTTCTGGTGTATCTCTTGCTTTTTGCTTGAATCGAAATTGAAATTTTCGTCCTGAATTGTGTTGGTAGACCCTTTAATGAATTTTTCCAGCTCGAATTCAGACGAATATGAATGACTAAACGTAAGCAAGCATAGAATACATAATTCTAACAAGTTATGGATCATCTACATTAACATGTTTTATTCATCTTTCGTAACTACTCATCAGTGGGAACTCTCCTTCTGCCCGTTGGATATGAAGCCATTCTCTTGGATTTTTTTAGCTGTTATTCAATTCTCATTCGCATCTTCTTCACCATCTTTCCCCCTCGGTTCTTGCTCTGCCTTCAGCTTCGCTTCTTCCTCTGCATTCTTTTTAGCTTCCACTTCAGCTTTCTTTCTTGCTTCCTCCTCCTTTGTCTCCTCAAGAGCTCTAATTAAACTCTTCAGACAAGTTTCATCATCTTCTTCGTCCGATTTCGGCATCAAATTCTCTGCAACATCTGCTGGTGTCATGTGGGTTTCCTCCAACAATTTCTGAATTTTTGGATAGAGTTCATCATGGGATTCGATATCCAAATAGTTATAGGCTAGAACCTTGAATGCTTCAAAGCAGCAATAAGGCATTTCTATGCGCTTATCCATTCTACCCCTTCTAATCAAAGCAGGATCAAGCTTCTCCACATAATTTGTAGTGAACACAATAATTCTTTCCCCTCCACATGCTGACCAAAGTCCATCAATAAAATTCAACAGCCCAGACAACGTTACCTTACTGCTTTTATTGTTTTCATCTTCGTCTTTCTTTTTCTTCTTGGATATGGGATCTTTCCCTTCTTCGCCATCCTCATCTTTCTCCTTCTTGGGCTTTCTTTGACCTGTGAGATCCAAAGAGCAATCGATATCCTCAATCACAATTATAGATTTGCTGGTTGTCTCGATCAGCAGCTTCCTGAGCTCGCTGTTGTCCTTAACTGTTGTCAATTCAAGATCATAGA